>CABHPH010147871.1:2444-49255 GCA_902168325.1 Peromyscus nudipes | reverse complement strand
ATAAATAAATAAATAAATAAATAAATAAATAAATAAATAAATAAATATTTTAGGGCTGGGGAGCTAGCTCCGTCAGTAAAGTGGTTGCCACGTAAGAGTGAGGTCTAGACTTTGATACCCAGAATCCCACAAAAAGAGGGACATGGTGCCACATTTTTCTAATCTCAGCTGGGATGTAGAGCAGGCGGCTGGCTGGAGTTCACTGGCCAGTCAGTTGGTGGTCTCCAGGCCACTTAAAGACCCTGTTTCAGAAAACAAGGTGGGGCTGTGGAGATAGCCCACAGGGCAATGGTGCTTGCTCCAAATCTGCCAGCCTGAATTAATTCCTTGGAATCTACATGATGGGAGGAAAAAATCTGACTTTTTTCAGTTATCCTCTGAGCTCCACACTTACAGGGTGGCATGCATACTCATCCACCTACCCACAAAAGTAAATATAATTTAAAATTAAAAAAAAAAAACCACAGTGCACTGAACCTCGGAAAACATGTATACACACACACACACACACACACACACACACACACTCACACATCGCATGCACACATGCACAAGCATCCATCAGCTTGTTTAACTTTAGCATCTCCAGCAGCTTCTTCAGAGCATCTGCCTTTAGAGGGAATGTTTCTTAGTTCAGGTAAGCACTGAGTCTTTTCATTTTCTTTCAGAGATACCATGAAGAGGATAAACAGGTTGGCAAGGCTTCCTCAGACCTATAGTCAATTTAATGATCGCTTCTTCAGGTTGTTATTAAGTCATGATCTGGCAGACATGTTGATGCTGAATATAAGAGGTCTTCCCTATCTGGGTGTTGCATTTTAAAGCAAAGCTAACAAAGAATAGATTAACTAAATGGCCACTAACACCTTGAACCTTAATATTCTTTTCAGTTATTCTCTGCTTTTTGACCATGGAATGCTTTGTCAAGGGTAAGCCGCATGCCATGGAAGTCATGCAGATTTGTCCTGAACATCTGCAGTAACCACACTGAGTTTTCTAAATGCGGGTCAGTCATTCCACAGAGCATAAAGTTCCAACACCAGTTCCTGGCCATCACATGCTGTTTGGGTTCCTTGAGTCTTCGTTCCCAATACTGTCTCTCATCCATTGCATCGTAACAAGTGCTTTCACATCAGACCAACATTCAGTAAGGCAATTGCTCCGGCCAACTGCCATGGTGTGGCACTGAGTGTTAACAGGTGGGCTCTTTAATATTTACCTTTAAATTGATGTGATTGTGTATATGATGGGTGTGTGTGCCATGGTGCACATGTAGTAATCAGAGGGCAGCCTTAAGCATCAACTGTCAGTCCTCAGTTTCCGTCTTGTTTGAGACAGGGTCTCTTGTTTCTGCTGCATATACCAGGCTTGTTGGCCTGTGGGCTTCCACGGATTCTCCCGTCTCAGCCTCCCATGCTCTGGCAGGGGATGCTGGGAAAGATGTTTGTACTATTGTTCCTATGTGAGTTCTGGGGATCTGAAATCTGATCATCAGGCTTATATAGAGATACTTAACTCACTGAGCCATTTCCCTAGCCACTTAACTTTATTTTTAACTGACTTGTCCAAACATAAAATTGTACATATTAATAGGGTGCTATGTGATGCTTCAATGCATGTATATTACACAGAGTGCTTAAATCAAGTTAAGCATAGCCCCTCAATATTTATTAAATCATTATAGCAAAGACACCCACGCTCCTTTCTTCCGGGTTTTAGTTACATACAATGCACAATCACTCTGCACAGCTGTGTCACTGTGCAATAGCACACTAGAATGCCTTACTCCTTTCCCAGTGACGCAGCAGGCACTGACCAGGCTGTGTCCTACCATCCGATCTCCTTCACTCTCTCAGCTTCTAGTAACCCCATCTTACTCTCAGCTTCTGTGACGTCACTCCGCCTATGCGTGAGTTCGTGTGGTACTTGTCTACGTCTGGCTTAGCTCCAATGTTATCCGTGCTGTTACAAATCACAGGATTTCATTTCTTGATGACCAAATCACATTTCATTTTGTGCATGCACCGCATTTCCTTTGTTAATCAGTTACTGGGAGCTTCGGGTGTTTCCATGTCGTGTCTGTTTGAATAGTGCTGCAGTGAGCGTGGGCGTGCAGCGGGCACAGGAGCACAATGTCTCTTGGACATACTGATTTCATTTCTTTTACACATATGCCCAGGAGCACATTTCCTGGATTATATGGCCATTAACTTTTACTTTTATGAAGAGAACCTACATTGTTTTCCATACTGGCACTACTGACTTCTATTCCTGCTAGTGTTTCCTACATATTTGCTAGCACTTGCTCTTTTTGCTCTTTTTGATAATTCTTAATGGGTCTTAAGTCAAATCAGACGCGGGTTGGCTACTCCCACAAACTTTGTGCCACCATTGCACTAGCATATCTTGAAGTAAGGATATCATTGTATATCAACTGTTTTGTGGAAGGGTTGGTGCAGATGTTCTCTTTTGGTAGCCTGCAGAGTACCTTCCCATACCAGACACCTGAACATGGGGTGAAGATTCTATGTAGGCATCAGCTCAACTTCTTTGTGTTCAATGAGTTGTATAAGTATTGTCTTCAGCAATAGGGCCTTGCTGTTAGTTTGTGGAGAACAACTTAATCTTGCTAACAGACAGATTGGGGATTCCCATGGAGCCCCTTTGACCAACAAGTCAACTTGATGTAACCCTATCTCAGTACTGGAAGCTTCATTTAGTGACAAAAGATGTCTAACGGGGGCTCTGTCTCCCCAATTATTTGGCAATTTTAGTTAGATTGCCTTCTTGTATGTGTATATTTTACAAAGCTTCTTCTGTGTTTGGTTTCTATGCCATCCCTCAAATGGCCCTTAATTTTAAAAGTCTCTCCCCATATTCCTTTACTCCTCCCCTTCTCTACCATTCCTCAGTTGATCATCCCATTCCAGTCACACCCCATCCATCCAAAACTATTTATTTATTCTATTTCCCTTTTGTAATGAGATCTATTTGTCCCCCCTAATCTTTTACTCTATACCTAACCTCTGTGGTTCTACAGATTGTAGCTTAGTTATCATTGACTTAACAGCTAATATCCACATATAAGTGAATACATACCACATTTCTCTTCCTAGGTCTGGGTTACTTCACTTAGGATGATTTTTTTTTCTAGTTCAATACATTCATCTGCAAATTTCATGGTTTCATTTTTCAATGACTAAGTAATACTGTGTTGTATAGATATGCCGTATTTTATTTATTTATTCCTCTGTTGAGGGATATCTAAGTTTTTCCCAATTTTTAGCTATTGTTAGTACAGCAGCAATGAACATGGTTGATGAGTGTCTGTGTGGTAGGATGTATCATTCTTTGGGTTTATGCCCAAGAATGGTGTATCTGGATTGTGGGGTAGATCGACTCCCCTCTTCCTGAGGAACTGCCATACTGATTTCCATAGGTGGCTGTACAAGTTGCACTCCCCTTACTCCACATCCTTGCCAACAAGAACTGTCATTTGTGTTATTGATCTTAGCCATTCTAATGGATATAAGATAAAATCTCAAAGTAGTTTTGATTTGCATTTCCCTGATGGCTAAGGATGTTGAGCATTTCTTTAAGTGTTTCTCAGCCTTTTGAGGTCCCTCTATGAGAATTCTCTGCTTAGATCTGTACACCATCTTTTAATTAAGTGATCTGTTTTATTTATAGCTAGTTTTTTTTTTTAGTTCTTTATATATTTTGGATATTGGCCCTCTATTGGATGTGGCGTTGGTAAAAATCATTCCCATTCTATAGGCTGCCACATTGTCTGAATGCCGGTGTTCTTGGCCATGCAGAAGCTCCTCAGTTTCATGAGGTCTCATTTATTAATTGTTGATCTTAGTGCTAATGCTATTCTGTTTAGAAAGTCTTCCTGCGTCATTGAATTCAAGGCTACTTTCTACTTTCTCTTCTATAAGATTTAGTATATCTAGTTTTATGTTGAGATCTTTGATCTATTTGGAGTTTAGTTTTTGTGCAGAGTGATAAGTATAGATCTATATATATAGAGAGATATATATCTATATTTATATATATATATAAATCAGGTGTCCATGTGTGGATTTATGTCTGGGTCTTCAAATTGATCCCATTGATCAATGTGTCTGTTTTTTGTGCCAATACCTGTGGAGGACCAGCCCCCACTTTTATGACCCAGGGTACTCTTGAGTAGGGAGCAGTGAGAGGTATTAGATAGAAAGAGATACCTAGATGATGAGAGGAAAGACAGAAACACAGGTAGCCTCAGGAGGGCCTGGATCCTTATCCACCAGCCCAGAACTTTATTCCAAAGGGCTTTTTATGACAATGCCAAGAGGAGGAGAAAAAGACCTTCCCCCTAGCTAGATACAGCCAAATGTAGACCCTTCCAAGCACCTGGTACTAAGCCCCATGGTCCAATCATCTTCTTTATGCAGACCAGATGGATAAAGCCACTAGAAAACCTAAATGGGCTCTAACAGGTCCCTCCTTCTTAATATTTAAAAAAACAACAACTCCCCACTAAGAGCTCACAGCAATCTCCATAGCTGTCACACCTCCCAGTGAAGGAGTAGAGGATGATATAGATGGAATGTCTTTTTTAGTATTGGTCTAAGATGACTACAGCAGTCTTAGCTGCATCAAGGTCTTTCTAAATTGGAAAACTCTTGATGCAACTGAATCAAACAAATCAATAAACCCCTGATGTAACTGCATCAAATTTAAAAACTCCCTTAGCTTCATCATTAACATTTTTTACAGATTAATCTAATTCTAACATAAATATTGCTATACATAATTACAACTCTCTCAAACTTACATCCCAAAGCAAACTCTTAATAGAACCATTGACACTTTAAACACTTTAGCAAAAACCCAAAAGCAATTTCTTATAAATTTTTTTTAAACTCTAAAGCAATCTCTTTTTTGTTTGTTTGTCTGTTTTGTTTTATTTTTTTGAGACAGGGTTTCTCTGTGTAGCTTTGGTGCCTGTCCTGCATCTTGCTTTGTAGACCAGGCTGGCCTCAAATTCACAGAGATTCGCCTGGCTCTGCCTCCTGAGTGCTGGGATTAAAGGCATGTGCCACCAATGTCCAGCCTAAAACAATCTCTTAATATGCATTTCTTACTAACACAACACAGGATAAACTTTTGATACATCTGCATCAAACTTAAATACTCCCTTAACTTCACCAAACCATTGTGTATCAATATCAATAGGTTAACATAATAACTCTATCGTAAATATTACCATACACAATTATAATTCCTACAAACTTACATTCAAAAGCAATTTCTTAATAGGACTATACAAAGATAACATTAATCCACTCAAGTAACAAGAAAATATTTTAATTAAATAGACTGAGGAATATTAACTCTCCTTTTTCTTTATAATTTTTTAAAACTAAATCTCGAGCCTAGTTAGAAAAAACCCAAACTTCTCCATTTAGGATAACATATTAACTAACATAAATATTATTATACAGAATTATACTTCCTACAAACTTACATTCAAAAGCAATATTCTCAATATAACCATTAGCACTTTAAAAACAGCAAAAATCCAAAAGCAATTTCTTAATAGAACTATATCCATTTTCTACACAAAACAATTCATGAATCACCACAGTTATGTATACACAAAACTGCATTTTGAGCCTAGGTAGAAAAAGCAAAGTTCTCCATTTAAACAGTTCCATTTTTAACACAAATAATTTCATAAAACAGTTCCTAAGTCATTGATAGAATCTAATATGCATAAGTAAATTCAAAATTGTCCCATTGCAATGAAATCACTCCTGTCCAACTCATTTCTTTTCTTTTTTTTTTTTTTGTTTTTTCAAGACAGGGTTTCTCTGTGTAGCTTTGTGCCTTTCCTGGAACTCACTTGGTAGCCCAGGCTGGCCTTGAACTCACAAAGATCCACCTGGCTCTGCCTCCCGAGTGCTGGGATTAAAGGTGTGCGCCACCACCACTCGGCCCAACTCATTTCTTAAGTCCAAAAATTCAAATAATAAATTCTGGTATCAACCTTCCAAATATGAAGAAACCCATAACCAAAACCTTTTTGTAGTTTTATCTCATTTTTTTTAAGTTCAGAAAGTTCAAAAAATAAATAAATTCTGGTATCAGACTTCCACTTACAAATATGAAGAAGTGTTTCTCATAACCAAAACCTTTTTGCAGTTAACAATTTTAGTTCAAACAAGCGTCTCTGCAGCTTTCGTTCTCAGGAACAGAGGTACTTTAGCATTTTATGAGTCTTTTCTTCAGGTTGAAAGCTATTAGCTCCACAAGAGCTTGTTGGTGCAAAATCCTCTCAAAAGAGACTTACAGTCAGGAAACAGAAACTGCAAAACTTTTGCTGCTAGCTCAGTTCAGGTTTTTACAGCTTTTACAGTCCTGGTCTATCTATGCCCCCCATAACTGGGCTGTTCTTATGCCGTTCCCAGGACTCCTGTGTCCTGAAGCTAGAAGGCTCTCAAATATCTCACACCACATGGGCTCAAGGTTTCTTCAGCTGCTACAAGCTGAGCCATGGATTTTCTAAGACAATCCTGGCTCTGGGAGGAAATCCAGTTGATATGAACTGCAGGTTTCTTGGTTCCCACAGACCCCTAGTCTGGCTGTTCAGCCTGGAGCATGGCTCTCACCTTCATAGCTAGCTCCCTGGGTTCCAGCTCTCTAGCTGACTGCTCTGTTCTTGGTCTTTCCCATGGCACCTCTGCTGACCCACCTGCTTGACTCTTTGCTTCTCCTGTGGTGATTCAGGCTCTGGCTGCCAGGGACTGCAGCTCCAGGAGACAGGCCTGCACTGGCAGCTGGGGTTCAAAGTCTTTGCTGCACTTCAAGCTGCTGCTTTCTGTAGAGTCTCCACTCTGCTCTTAACTGCGGCTTCCTTTTGGAAGAAAGCTTGGAAGCTCTTGGGCATCTACCACTATGCTGCACTGATGTTCTTTGGGTCTCAGCTGTGGATGCCTGGCTGTGGCTGTTGTGCTGGCTCTGGTATCCACCATTCTTAGTGGTTTCTGGAACGTCTGAAATCGCTCAGACTGTCAAACTCACAATCTGCTAGGGACACTACCCTCTGCACCCCAGGTTGGGAAAACCTACTCTAGTCCCTCTATTAAACCTTCACCATATCCCTAGATCTAAAGCTCATTCTACTCTAATATCTCAAGCTAAACTTATGACTTACTTTACTAGAAAGAGAGAGAAACATAAACAAAGAGACATAGACAGATACAAACATTTGCTACAGCACTTGGGCGTACTTTCAGCCTCTTTCACCCCCAAGAGTAGAATAGATTACCCCCACTTACACAACCTGATCAGACATGCCCTAACTTCCCATGGGGCCCTCTACCCTACCTGGTGTCCCTGTGGAAGACCAGCCATGATTCTTTGTATTGTTCTCTTTGTTTCTATTTTATTGATTTCAGCTCTCCTTTTCATTATTTCCTGGCATTTATTCCTCCTGGGTGAGTTTGCTTCTTTTTGTTCTAGAGCTTTTAGGTGTGCTGTTAAATCACTAGTGTGAGATTTCTCCAACTTCTTTATGTGGGCATTTAGTGATATGAATTTTCCTCTTAGCACTGCTTTCATAATGTCCCATAAGTTTGGGTATGTAGTACATTCATTTTCATTGAATTCTAAGAAGTCTTTAATTTCTTTCTTTATTTCTTCCTTGACCCATTGGTGATTCAGTTGAGCATTATTCAGTTTCCATGGGATTGTAGGCTTTCTCTAATTTTTGTTGTTGAAATCTAACTTTAAGCCATAGTGGTCTGATAGAATACAGGAGGTTATTCCATTTTTTTTGTATCTGTTGAGATTTGCTTTGTGACTGAGTATGTGGTTGATTTTAGAGAACATTCCATGGGGTGCTGAGAAGGTATATTCTTTTTTGTTAGGTTGGAATGTTCTGTAGTTATCGATTAAGTCCATTTGAGTCACAACATCTGTTAGCTCCCTTACTTCTCTGCTAAGTTTTGATCTGGCAGATCTGTCCAGGGTTGAGAGTGGGGTGCTGAAGTCTCCCACTATTAATGTGTGGGGTTTGATACGCAATTTAAGTCTTAGTAATATATCTTTTACATACGTGGGTGCCCTTGTATTTGGGGCATAAATGTTCAGAATTGAAACTTCATCTTGGTGGATCTTTCTTGTGGTGAGTATGTAATGTCCTTCTCAATCTCTTTTGATTGATTTTAGTTTGAAGTCTATTTTGTTAGATATTAGGATAGCTGCACCAGCTTGCATTGTAAGTCCATTTGATTGGAAAATCTTTTCCCAGTCTTTTACTCTGAGGTAGTGTCTGTCTTTGAAGTTGAGGTGTGTTTCTTGTATACAGCAGAAGGATGGGTCCTAATTTTGTATCCATTCTGTTAGTCTGTGTATTTTTATAGGTGGATTAAGTCCATTGATATTAAAGGATATTAATGACCAGTGATTGTTAATTCCTGTTATTTTTTGGTGGTAGTGTGTGTGTATTTCTCTTTTTTGGGGTTTACTGCTGGCGGGTTATCTATTGCCTGTGTTTTTGTGGGTGTATCTGACTTCCTTAGGTTAGAATTTTCCTTCTATTGCTTTCTGTAGGGCTGGATTTGTTGATAGGTATTGTTTAAATCTGGTTTTATCTTGATGTTCACTCCATCTATAGTTATTGAAAGTTTTGCTGGGTATATTAGTCTAGGCTAGCATCCATGGTCTCTTAGTGTCTGCATTATATCTGTCTAGGATCTTCAGGCTTTCAAAGTCTCCATTGAGAAGTCGGGTGTTATTCTGATGGGTCTGCCTTTATAAGTCACATTGTTGGAGACCCACCTAGACTGTCTGACCCAGGTATGTTTGGAATTTCCTGCTTGGAGTCTTGCAAAACAAGACGACCTTGGCCTAACCATAGAAAGGCCTCATTCAGTAACAACAGGGGTCTAGGACCAAAGCGACCTCACCCTAACCTTCCCTTAGGAGTTCCCATTCTTCTTGCAAACAGATGCTAATCAGCCAGCTGCAAGAGCCTGGGGCCAAAGAGACCTTGCCCCGACCACTCTGACTTCTGATAACCTTCCACTCTCCTTGCTTTCCCTGCCCCCTCCCTGCCTGAAGCCTCAGCATATAAAAACTGCAGCACTCATTTCAATAAACGGAGCCTTGACACGATTCAGAGTGACTCAGTTTCTCTTTTGTGCTCGGCTCCCTTCCTCTCTTTCCCCATGATTCCCTCAGGTGATTCACGGTCCGAGACCCACGAATAACTGGACCTGCTGGACGGGTCATCACATGGCCTTTTTCCTTTGCTGCTCTTAATATTCTTTCTTTATTCTGTATGTTTAGTGGTTTAATTATTATGTGGCGAGGGGACTTTTTTCAGGGTCTAGTCTGTTTGGTGTTCTGTAGGCTTCTTGTGTCTTCATAGGTATTTCCTTCTTTAAGTTGGGAAAGTTTTCTTCTATGATCTTGTTGAATATATTTTCAGTGCCTTTGAGTTGGTGTTCTTCTCCTTCCTCTATCCCTATTATTCTTAGGTTTGGTCTTTTCATGGTGTCCCAGATTTCCTGGACATTTTGTGTTATGATGTTTTTGGCTTTGGTATTTTCTTTGACTGATGAATCTATTTCCTCTATTGTATCCTCTACACCAGAGATTCTCTCTTCCATCTCTTGTATTCTGTTGGTTATGCTTGCATCTGTGCTTCCTGCTCATTTATTCAGACTTTCTATTTCCAGCATTCCCTCTGTTTGTGCCTTCTTCATTGTTTCTATTTCAGTTTTCATGTCTTGAACTGTCTTTCACATATTTAATTGCTTTTTTATGGTTTTCTTGACTTTCTTTAAGGGATTTATTGATTTCTTCCATTTTTTGTCTTTTCCTCAATTTCTTTATTGATTTCTTCAATTTATTTGTTTGTCTTTTCCTCAATTTCTTTAGGGGAATTTTTCATTTCCTCTTTAAAGACCTCTAGCATCTTCATGAAGTTATTTTTAAGGTCACTTTCTTCTGCTTCCTCTACATTGTGATGTTCAGGTCTTGCTGTTGTAGAAGGGCTAGGTTCTGGTGATACCATATTGCTCTTTATGTTGTTGTATGTATTTTTGCTCTGGTACCTATCCATCTCTTCCTCCAATAGGTACAAGAAGTACCTGTGTCTGAGTGAGCTGCTATTGGTCCAATCTGTGCTTGCTGTGTCTGTGTCTCAGGGGGGCCCTCTGGGTCTAATCTTAGTTCTTGGTCTAATTGGAGTTGGCAGATTCTTTATCTCAGGGAGCTGCTCTTGGTTCAATCCAAGAGCTGGTTCTGTGGCTCAGGGAGCTACTCTTGGTCTTATCAGTGCTCTTGGTCCAGTCAGAGCTGATGGATTCTGTGTCTCAGGAAGCCTCTCTTGGTCCAATGAGAACTGGCAGATTCTGTGTCTCAGGAAACCACTTTTGGTCCAATGAGAGCTGGCAGATTCTGTGTCTCAGGAAGTTACTGGGGCCACAGGCAGATGGGTATTGGGGTATAGCATGGGTCTTGTAGATTTCAGGGTCTGATGGGGGGTTGTGGTGTAGGGGTCTGCCTGAAGGAGTTTTCCCTGCTGGCCGGCAACTGGAGCAGAGTTGGGTAAGGGTTCCCAGGGACTGGATGTGTCCCAGGGTCTGGGTTCCTTATAGATGAGTCTTATTAAATAAGAAACACAGAGCCAAATGCAGAGTTAATAGCCCAAGAGGTCAGAGCAATAGTTAAGAGCTAAAAACCTTACCCTTCACTGCCGCTGCTGTCCTTCTCCTCAGCAAGAGACCTACTTCCTGTGTGTCTGTCCTTTTTATTGACTTTCTGTTCTGCCTTCTCATTGGTTGTAAACCCAACCACATGACCTCCTCATCACTGCCTGTCTATACAGACCTCCAGGTCTTCTATGGTTGGTACTGAGATTAAAGGCATGTGTCTCCATGCTGGCTGTATTCTTGAACACGCAGAGATCCACCTAGCTCTGTCTCCCACATGCTGGGATTAAAGGCATGCACCACCACTGCCCAGCTTCTGCTATGGCTTGCTATTAGCTCTGACCCCCAGGCAACTTTATTTATTGACATACAAATGAAACCACACTTCAGTACAAATAAAATATCACCATCTTGTAATTTTTAATTAAAATATAATTATATAATTTTTTTCTTTCCCT
Organism: Peromyscus nudipes; assembly: GCA_902168325.1. Lineage (NCBI taxonomy): Eukaryota > Metazoa > Chordata > Mammalia > Rodentia > Cricetidae > Peromyscus > Peromyscus nudipes. Next base: position 38,085 of record CABHPH010147871.1, on the reverse strand, counting down.
TTCATCCTTACAATTCTTCTTGTAATACTCTGCCTTGTTCTCCCTCAAAATCCTCATCTCTTTCTCTTTAATAGTTGTTACTACCACTCAGTTCCTTTAGTGTGACTTGTATGTGTATGATTTCAGGACTGGCCATTTGGTATTGGATAACCAATGAGGGGGCTCTTCCCTGGGAAAGATCGTTTCTGCAACTCTCAGCATTCCTTGGTTGCCTGTACTTCTCCGTCTAGGTATGGGGCAAAGTGCAACTTCCCTCTTGCATGTTAGATGCACATTGGTGCCATGCTTTCTAAGGTCTTGTTTAGCTGAATATATTGTTAACGTGCCATGGGCGAAGTTTCCCTTTCATTTCTAGGAGCTACAATCTCACAGAAGATTTCCTGGTCTTCTGGTTCTTACAGCCATTTGGCCTTTTCTTCCATGATGTTCCCTGAGCCTTATTGTGTTGTAGATGTTAGCAGTTGGGGCTGTTTGGGGGTTCAAATTAAGGCTGTGTGAGTATATAGTGAATATGTGATGTGGACATGGGAACATCTGAGGATATTTCTCAAGAAGAGAATCTGGAATGCCAATAAACATAGGGAGGAAGGAATATACACATGCCTGTAACCTTTCTCAATTTTGAGAGTGTGCTGGCTAGTTTTGTGTCATTGACACAAGTTATAAGTATCTGAAAGGAGATAACCTTAACTGAGAAAATGCTTACATAAAATCTGGCTGTAAGGCATTTTCTTACTTAGTGATTGATGGGGGAGGGCTCAGACCATTATGACCCTGGGCTCATGGTCTTAGGTTTAACAAAAAAGCAGGCTGAGCAAGTCATGGGGAGTAAGCCAGAAAGCAGCAGTCCTCCATGGCTTCTGCATTAGCTCCTGCCTCCAGGTTCCTGCCCTGTTTGAGTTCCTGTCCTGACTTCCTTCAATGATAAACAGTGATTTGGAAACATAAGTCAAACAAACTCTTTCGTCCACAAGTTACTTTGGCCATGGTGTTTCATCACGGCAATGATAGCCAAACTAGGACATAAAACAATTAGGTTATATGATGTCCCCATGTTTTTCTGAAGAAGCATAACCTTGAGCATGTTGACTTATGAATGAGAATTCCTTGGTTAAATGTAGTCTTGTAACTCTCTTATGAAAGGAAATTTAACAATAAAAATGAGCCTGGTGGTACAGTTTGTACTCTTGAGTTCTCTTGTCTTAAATCCCCTGGCTTTACATTTCAGTTCTTCAGCATTGATCAGAAAAGGTGATTTGGCCAGCTTCTCACAGGACTGAGCACCACTGTAGCTGAAAAGTTTTCCTGTGTCCCACCCAGACTGTAGCCACTCAGACCCAAGTAAACACAGAGAGGCTTCTATTCATTAAAACTTCTCAACTATTAGCTCAGGCCTACCACTGACTAGCTCTTACATTTAAACTCAGCCCATTTCTGTTAATCTATATGTCACCACGTGTTCCGTGGCTTTACCTGTGTGCCATTACATGCTGCTCCCTGGACGGCGGGCTGGCATCTCCTGACTCATCCTTCCTCTTCCCAGAATTCTCCTCTCTGCTTGTCCCACCTATACTTCCTGCCTGGCTACTGGCCAATCAGCATTTTATTTATCAACCAGTCAGAGCAACACATATTCATAGTGTACAGAAAGACATCCACAGCACACCACCATCTCTTGTTCTCTGCATTTTAATCAGTTGTAGTTTTCTAGAGATTTCTGTCTGTGGCAAAGAAAGATGAAAGCTCCTGTGATATAAGGGGTAAGTAAAATGCAGTTAAGAGATGTTGGCTCTGTGAAGTGGTTGTGGTAGGTTCTCCTCTAAGATCCATGAGCTCACGTGTGTAACTACATGTTAGGTTCACTGTACCCGGCATGACTTTCCTCCTGTTGAGTGGGTCCTGAGTCCAATTCAGTAGCTTTTGGTTACATCCAAAGTTACATCAAAGTGTGAGTGCCACTGTTGTATCTTTAGGAATATCTTGCTATCGTGGTCATTGTTGTGGCTCATAGGCACCACAGCTCAGTAGAGCTATTGATTGTGTCCCTTCTTGGGCAGCTTGCACAACACCTCTGGTACTATGAAAGCTAGTCCTCAGGAAGGAGTCTGTCAAGTAAAGTCCAGTTTGTGTCCAAAGTGAATGATGTCTTCAGCAATAGGGACTTATCATCAACTTTTGGGAGGTAACTAAGAGCAGCAGCAATAACCTATATTGTTTTGAGGGTCTCTTAGATTCCCCTGGCCAAGAACTCAAAAGGAAATGTCTAATGCCTGGTATTAGGGTTTTTGTTAGATAGTTTAAGGCTTTTTGGGGAGCATCATCAAGCCAAGTGGGGCAATTTCTTTATAGTGTGTGTGTGTGTGTGTGTATAGACTTATATGTATTATATGTAATTTTAGGTAAATAACGAATCCTCATGGCTTTATCAGGCTCCTTAGTGTTTTTTTGCTCTTCCTCCCACTCAGTCTGTATTGATCTCCCTCTCATTTGAAGTCCCCCACCCATTTTACCTACTTCACCTTTCCAATCATGAGTACCCTGCTATGATCTCTTTAGACCCCTTTCTCCACTCTGTGTTCCCTTTTACTTCCGGATTTCCAAAGTTATTCAAGGTTATTTTAAACCCTTTATACCAGTGTATTTTTAATCTCCCCTCCCTTAAGAGTCACTTCCTATAAGCTTTTATTTCCTGACCCTATGATTATCCCAACTGAAACACATATTTGAATATTCAAAGCTAACATCCACAGATGAAAGAAAACATGTAATGTTTGCCTGAGTCTAGGTTACCTCACTCAGAATAATTGTTTCTAGCACTATCCATTTACCTGAGAATTACATTATTTATTTAAAATTTTTCATATACTATATTTTGATCATGTTTCCCCTCTTCCCAATGCCTCCCAGATTTTTCCCACCTCTTTACCTACCCAACCTTATGTTCTCTCCTCAAAACAACAACATAACCCCCCCAAAACAACAAAAAAACCCTCACAAAAACAAAAATCAAAACAAGCAAGCAAAAGCCCATTAAGAAAACAAAGTGCTCAAACAAAACAAAATGAAGCAAAAAGTCCACAAAAATACCATTAAGCTCATTTTATGTTGGCCAACTACTCCTGGGTATGGGGCCTGCCCTGGATGGTGTGGTTGTTATATCCAGTGAGACTCCATTGGGAAAATCGGATTTTTGTTTGCTAGCAGATATCAGTTGCAAATAACTTCTTGGCTAGGGGTGGGACCCTGTGTCTACTTCCCTCTCTCAATGCTGGGACCCTCTCTGGCTTGAATCTATATAGGTCTTGTGAATGCCACCAGAGACGCTGTGAGTTCATATGTGCATCAGTCCTGTTGTGTTTGGAAGACACTGATTCCTTGGAGTCACCCATCACCTTACATTCTTAGTGTCTCCTCTTCTGCATAGCTCCCCGAGTCTTTAGGAGAGGAGTTTGATGAAGACATTCCATTTAGGACTGAGTGCTCCAAAATATCTAATTCACAGCAATTGTCCAAATGCTGGTCTCTGTGTTAATTGTCATCTAGTGCAAAAAGAAGCTTCTCTGATGTGGATGGAATGAGGCACTGGTCTATGGGTACAGCAGTATATTATTATGAGTCATTTTATTGAGTTGGGGAGTTGGGGCTCCCTACTTGAAATGAATTTGTACAGAGGCACAGGAAGGCAGGCAGGACTATTTTGTTCTTAATCCATCCTTATGCTGGTCTTTGTAGAAGTTCTTCATCTTATTTTCTCTTAGCCTGAAGTCATTGCTTCTATGTCAAAACTAGATGGAGACCCACATCTAGATTTGCAGTGAATTCAAACTTGATGTGTCGTTACTCTTTTAGCAGTAGAGGGTAATCCAAGCCCAGGTTTGTTGTGGTGAGTTGTACAGGATGAACCAGAGATGTACTAAAGGGGAAAATCCATCCCCTAAGCCTTTTTCTGTGTTGGAGTAGACTTTCAGCCACAGGCCTGTAATAGGAACTATGATTTTTCTCTCTAGCTCAGCTCCAGATACAATCACTATAGAACAACCAACCACATCTTTCTACATCTACCCTCTTGTCCACCAATCCTATGATACTTGTCACACTGAGCCCACAGCCCAGTTAGATGAGCACAGTACTGGAAAGGACTAATGTCCACACTGCTATAGGGTGCCTATTATTGAGATGAATTTTTGCCCAACTCCACTACAAGCAGCCGCAGATGATGTTGGCTAAATTAAGAGTCTAACAGATTCAATGTGGTTATTGGTATCTGGGGACTCATTTGTGGACTGGCTTAGACATGAGTACTGTTAGGATCTATCTGAGGTTAGTTTTGACACTATAGCACTGAGATCCAAGGCAAATTCCTGCTCTAAACCCAGTCCCACTCTCATCAATTAAAGTCTAGTTCTGTGCTGTCTAAGATTGAGATAGCATTGGTGAAAGCAGTCCCTTTGTTACCCAGGACTGAGTAGCAGCCTTGTTTCCTAGCTGCAAGAACCTGTACAGTCTTCACAGTGGGCACCCTGAGCCCAATCCAATATTGGCAATGATGGAGAACAAATTCCAAGTTCATCCTTCTGACACGTGCCTGCCTGATACCAACTCAGGTCAATCTGTGAGCTCTGGAATGGGTGCATTGGTGTTTGGATTCTACCTCGTACCCTAATCTCAACACAGGACACCCAATGCTGAGCAAAGTCCTGTGCTAGCTTTCGTGCCCTGCTCCGCACTGAACAGAGCCTTGACTGAATTCTGCCATCTGCGATTGGGGGAGTGAGTTATTCACCCAGCTAGCCGAGCCCATTGAATGTAGGTCTTTCTGTTCAGTTGTAGGTTCACCGTGGTGGGTTCAGCTTTGAAGTTTAAGATCTAGATTGCATTTCTTCTCTTTTTTTTCAAGTGGGAAGAACCTGTTACCACATTGCTTGATCTGGGGAAGGAGTGACATTGGTAACTCTTGCCTTTTCTTCTTATACTGAAGCCAGGCACTGACACCTCTCAGTGGCTTCCTGAGCTCTTATTAAGGTGTGTAATGAAATTGCAAAGTATTAGTTCCTTTTAAAATATGACCTATTGACTTAACTGTTTGCCTTACATCTCTCCTCCTGCTGTCCACAAGTCTTCCTTTGGATCATGCTTTCCTCCTCAGGACCTACAAGATCCAGCGTCTTAAACAGTGAGTCATAAGCTTACATAGCTTAATGTAACAAAAAATTATCAGCAGTGAAAGGATTCTGAATTCACAATGACCAAAAACTCAATCCAAAGTCAAGCATGGAATGGATCTGAGATGTTTCTGGCAAGTGTGCGCTGTGTTGTACGTCCTGACTTCACTGCAGCCTTGGTTTTGACCACACATGTGCACTCAACACAGCACATGTCCCTCCATACAACATCAAAGAACATGGCCTGAGTGAGACTCCTCGGCTCAGATTTGAGAGTTTCAAATGTTTTAAACTGCAGTGTGTGTGTGTGTGTGTGTGTGTGTGTGTGTGTGTGTGTTTTCTGTTCACACAAAGTTTTCCAATCTTACAGAAACACAATGGTCTAATATGGAAAATGAAGACATTTAATATTTTCCCATCATCCTTCCTTAGCATATAAGCATCAAATTAGCATGTCTTTGCATTGCACTATAGTAAAATGTTTGATTTTTAAAATTTCTGTTTGAGTTATTGACTTGAATTTCATAAACCATTCAATTATTTTTGACTTGGAATTAGAGCAGAATTTCCAACAATTATGAAGTTTACATACTTCTGCCATTTTTTCTGCATGTGTGAAGCGGCGTTCTCATTGTTGTCAATCATAAATCAAAGTACCTGTGAAATCTGAAAAGTGTTGAAGACACTCTACATCCTGCAATATCAAATATACAGGTAAGATGTAATTATACAAAAATAAGCATATCTATTTCATTAGTATGTAAATTTGCTTTTGACTTCAATAAGTGATAGAAATCCTATGTATACTAAAGAATTATTTTAAATTTCTTTGTGATTTATTACCAGGAGATGTTTGATTTGTGTGTTTATTTTTATATCACATGGTTTCTTGGGTGAAAAAGGTTCAAATGGAAAGAACTTACATTATACTCTAGAATCAAGTCACATGCTACCTACTCTCTGTTTAAATTCTACCACAGGGCAGTGGTTTTTTAACTGAGAGTGTAGTTAGTCATATATTAAAAAAATATTTCAGTAGGTAACTTTGATTTCACCTAGTTCTGTTTATGTTCTTCAACATCAGTTGATAATGAATGTTTTAAACTCTGTCTGTCCTAAGGGATTATCTAAACTAGGTCCTGTGTGACTGAGGGTCTAGGCAGATGGCAGATATTACTTGAGGGCTATCTCTGCTGTCTTCCTTAACATCTCCATCAATTTTTCTTTCCCATGGGATGACTTTCCTCTTTTTTCCCAGATCCTTGATCTCAATGATATCTACATTGCTTCACTTAACATGATCTTTCTGGGTTATATACATCTTCCTTCCATTCTGTGGCATCTCCGCATTGCCATCTTTTTGTCTAGGGTGTGCTTTGATCTTTGACATCCAGAGCTTGCTATTTTCTACTCTTAAGAATGTATTATTGAACCTGATGTAGAGGCCAATGTTTTCAGAGTCTCAGGTCATCAGGCTTCTGTCCATCACTGTTAGCATCCTGCTCAGGGAGGCACATAGAATGAACACACAAAAACAGACACCAAGGAACTGCGAGGTATAAGTCTGAGCAGTTTTCCTTTTCCTTCTTCCTTTTGTTAAAGTCCAAATTCACTTTCTTATTTTGAAGGAGAGAAGTGCCTTACTATGTAGCCCCACATGGCCAAACTCACCACCTTCCTGCCTCAACTTTCTGAATGTTAGAGTCACAGACGTGTGCCACTGTTCCCATCTTACATTTTGTCTTTCTTACTTTTGTGCTACAATTTTTTTCCATTCCAATCAAAGAGTATGGCAATATTCATCATTGATTCAGTTTCTAGGCATTCGTGTTCAATGAAATCTCTTTTCTTTACCTTTTATGGTTTTGCACTTTGCTTTGTTGTTCCGGAGTTATCAAGTCCCCAGAACACCAAATTCTACACTTGCATAGAAACACACGATACCCAGAATTAGCAGCCCTTTCCCTGCAGGCCTGCCTGAGCCACGCATTGCTGCCTCTGACTTTTTCCCTAGCTGTTAGTCTGAACAATATTGTCTTAAGAGCATCACTGCTGCTGTCAGATTATTGTAGGATGAAGTAAGTAGTCTGGAATTCTTTGGCTGCATTCCAGGCCTAGAGCTGAGCTCTTTCTCTGATAGAACCTTGCCAGCTCCCAGCACATGATGTGAAATAAGAGGTCTGTGAGTGCTTACTTAAAGGCATCTATTTTAATTTTCAACATCCTAGCAATATTTTTCCGATGAAAATTTGGGTTGCTTTTCCTCAAGCACTTAATTTCTCCCGATGTTAAAGTCTTCCCAAAGGGTCCTTCCCAGTTTTTAGCTTTCTTGCCTCCTTTCCCCCCAGCCCAGCTTTATCAAATGCACATATTTCTAGCATTGCTGTTTAGTACCAGGGACATCCCATTGTTAATACTATTTCCATGTGCTTATCCCACTGACTCTTTCCTATCCTTCTTGTCTCATTTTGCTGTCCCTCTTCCAATTGAACCATTTTCTGCCAGATGAAAATCCTGGTGATAGAAAGTCTGAAATTTCGTGCTATAGCAGCAATCTTATCTTGCACTTACCTGGTTTCCAGAGCACGTGCCCCTCACAATCAGTGTTTTAGAACACCATGTAAGTACAGCAGATTGCTATCCCGGCTCCTGCTTCCATCTGGCTTCTAGCAAAGATTGGCATAGAGCATGCCTTTTCATTTGAGAGCCTGGTTAGTACTTCAGTCCCCTTGACTTGATCAGGAACTACTGGATTTGAACAGTGATGATCTGATTCAAGGTAGCTTTAAGAGTAATCTCTAGGAGAACTCAGTTTCATGGCATCTCCTTCTACACTGGATATAAAAGGAGTCAGGGCACTTCCCAGAACATGACTTAGTGACATTGGTATGACATCACATGTGAGAAGAGCCACTTTTGAGTTGATAGCACTGACATCACATTTTGTACAGGCCAGTTCCTAATTTCTTACAGCTAATCATGTGGTTGGTTATCTTGTTGTGTGTGCCTCACGGGACTATGCTCTCTTGGAATGGGAGGTGGAAGAATTCAAGAAGATATATGAATAAATTCACAAAATAGTCCAACAGTGGTTGAGAATGAGAACATTTTAGGAATGGCAAGTAACTGTTAAGCTAGCAAAAAATCTTTCTATAGTTCTGAGGAGCTTGAAAACCTGTTCTAGAAGTTCTTATACCAATGAATGCACTGCATTTTTAAATAGTACTAGAAAATGAAGAGTTGGTTTATTGAAAAAATTAACAAAATTGACAAACCTTTAGCCAGATTACCCAAAAGAAAGAAGGGATCCAACCCCCATTATCTGGGTACCTGCCCACCCTACTTCCATCATGGAGTAAGTTGTATTAAGGCCTGGGGGGTCTACTAAGGTCTAGAGCCCTGTTACACTTACCAAAAGCAATCTGCAGATTCAGCACAATCTCCATCAAAATTCCAACACAATTCTTTACAGTCTTTGAAAAGACAATACTCAACTTCATGTGGAAAAACAAAAAACCCAGGATAGCTAAAACAATACCCTATAATAAAAGAACTTCCAGAGACATCACCATTTCTGATTTCAAGCTTTCTACAGAGATATAGTAATAAAAACTGCATGGTATTGGCATAAAAACAGACAGGTTAATCAATGGAATCAAAATGAAGGCCCAGATGTAAATCCATACACATGTGGACACCCAATTTTTGATAAAGAATCCAGAAATACACAATGGAAAAAGATGGCATTTTTCAACAAACGGTGGTTGTCTAACTAGATGTCAGCATGTAGACATATGCAAATAGAGCCATACTTATCACCCTGCACAAAACCCAAGTCCAATCTCAACATAAAACCAGATACACTGAACCTAACAGAAGACAAAATGAAGTGGGGAATAGGCTTGGATGCACTGGTACAGGAGATGTTTCTGAACAGAACAGCATTAGCACAGGCACTATGATCAACAATAAATAAATGGGACCTCATGAAACTGAGGAGCTTCTGTATGGCAAGAGACCCCATCATTCAGACAGTGTGGTAGCCTACAGAATGGGAAAGATTTTTTTTACCAACTCCACATCCAATAGAGGACTAATACCTAAAATATATAAAGAACTAAAAAAAAACCTAGATATAAACAAAAAGATCACTTAATTAAAAGATGGAGTACAGACCTAGATAGAGAATTTCAATAGAAGAATCCCAAATGGCTAAGAAATACTTAAAGAAATGTTCAACATCCTTACCTCTCAGGGAAATGCAAATCAAAACTACTGTGAGATCCCATCCCATACCTATCAGAATCACTAAGATCTGAGATCACACAAGTGACAGCTAGGATGTGGAGCAAGGAGCACTCCATTGCCTGTGGGAGTGCAAACTTGAACAGCCACTATGGAAATCAATATGGTGGTTTCTCAGAAAATTGGGGCAGTCTATCTCAAGACCCAGCTCTACCACCCTTGGGTATAAACCTAAAGGTCCTACCCCAAGGACATTTGCTCAATTATGTTTATTGTAGCCTTATTCATAATAGCCAGAAACTGGAAACAACCTATATGTCCCTCAACTGTAGATGAATTTCTAAAGAGTCTTATTAAATAAGAAAGACATAGTCAAATATAGAGGTAATAGCCAAAGAGATCAGAGAACTAGTGAAGAGCCATGACTACCTTATCTTACTACCTCACTGACGTCACTTCCCCAGAGAGCTTCTTCCTGTGTAACCTGTGTTTTTATTGCCTTTCTGTTCTGCTTTCTCATTGGCCCTAAGCCCAGCCACATGACTTCCTCATCACTGCCTGTCTATACAGACCTCCAGGTCTCTATGGTTGGCACTGGGATTAAAGGCTCATGACACCACTCTTGGCTGTGTCCTTGGCCACACAGAGACTCTGCCTGCCATGTGATCGGATTAAGGGCATGTACTACCACTGCCTGACTTCTACTTATGGCTATGTGACCTCACTATGTGACCTCTGATTTCCAGGCAAATTTTATTTATTAACATACAAATAAAATCACATTTCAGCACAGTTAAAATATCATCACATTCAACAGAAGAACTGATCAAGAAAATGTGGTACATTTACACAATGGAGTATTACTCAGCTATTAAAAACAATGACATCAGGAAATTTGCAAGCAAATGGATAGAATTAGAAAAAAAAAAAATCTTACTGAGTAAGGTAACCCAGACCCAGAAAGACAAACATGGTATGTATTCACTTATAACTGGATACTAGCTGTAATGTAAAGAATAACCATGCAACAATTCACAGACTCAGAGAGGCTAAGTAACAAGGAGGGCTCAAGGAGGGACACACGGATCTCCCTAGAAAGGGGAAATAGAATAGATTTTTTTGGGGTGGACTGGCGGAGGGTGGGGATGGAAACAGGGGGGATTAGGCAGGGAGTAGGGTAAAGGGAGCGAGTAATGGGAGAGAAGACTAGAATTAGGGGGCATTTGGAGGGAGATGTGGAAACTTAGTGCAGTGGAAATTCCCTGGCATCTAGGAGGGTGACCCTAGGGAAAACTCCTAGCAATGAGAGAATACAGAGCCTGAATTGGCCATCTTCTGTCACTAGGCAAGACTTCCAGTGGTGGGACTGGGACATCAACCCAGCCACAAAACCTTCAACCTATAATTTGTCCTGCTTGCAAGATGTGCTGGGATAATGGAGCAGAACTTGTGGGAGTGGCCAACCAATGACTGGTCCAACTTGAGGCCCACACCACAAGAGGGAGCCCATGTGCCTGACTCTGCCTGGAGGACCAGGAACCAGACACTGGATAGCCCAGAGACCTGGGATAGAACCAAACAGGACTGGCCAAAACAGAAAAAAAAAATTCAATGAAGTGATTCCTAAGGATATTCTGCTACACTCATAGATTGTTGCTTAGCCCAATTGTCATCAGAGAGGCTTCATTCAGCAACTGATGGAAGCAGATGCAGAGACCCACAGCCAAACATTAGGTGGAGCTCAGAAAATCCAGGGAAGAAGGGAAGGAAGGATTGTAGGAGCCAGAGGGGTCAAGAATACCATAGGAACACAGCCCACAGAATCAACTAATCGGGTCTCATAGGGGCTCATAGAGACTGAACCAGAAATCAGGGAGTCTGCATGGGTCTGATCTAGGTCCTCTGCCTATATGTCACGTAGCTTGGTCTTTTTGTGCAACTCCTAACAATGGGAGCAGAGGCTGTCTCTGACTCTTTCTCCTGCTCTTGGGACCCTTTCTTCCTACTGGGTTACCTCATCCAGCCTTGATGTAATAGGGCCCCAGACCTTAGTAGGCCCTCAGACCTTAGCATAACTGACTCCATGATGGAAGTACCATTCAGGCTGTAAAACTCAGCACATAGACAAAACTAAAACAATGGCCTAATCCCTAATTTTCCCTTTTCCCTAATTTTGAGAACGTCTCAAAATGTACTAACCCTGTTTGTTAGTCTGTTGTTCTGTTTCTGGCTAATTGTTCTTGTTAACTGAAGTATGCCATTCCAGGACATGGCTCAGTGCCACATTAGGATCCCAAACACCCAGTGTTGTTGCCAGCTGGCTAATGAATATTTTCTATTGACTTAAGCCCATGTCCAAGAAGTCTTCTCTGGTGAATACCCCACTACATTGATATGAAGGTTTGTGCCTAGTCTTATTGTACCTTGTTATGCTGTATTCAGTTGATATCCCTGGGAGGCCTACTCTTTTCTGAAGGGAAATGGAGGAGGAGTGGATCTGGGAGAGAGAATAAGTGTGTTTTAGGGGTGTGTGTGTGTGTGTGTGTGTGTGTAATGTATGAGATAAAAGTACATTAAAAAAGAAAGAGAGGATCTAAATTAATCAAAACAGAGATTAAAGGAAGACATCACAATAGACACTGAGGAAATTTAAACAACCATAAGCACATATTTTCAATTTTTATATTCCACTAAATTTGAAGAATGAATTAATTTCTAGATCTATGTTCTTAACAAATCTAAATCAAGTTGAAATAAGTAATTTAAAAAGATCTATGATATTCAAAGAGATAGAAATCTTCTAACTAAAAAATCCTAGAGATGGGTTTCATATATAGTTCTATAAGGCCTTCAAAAAACGAATGCCAACACTCCTCAAATTATTCTGTGAAATAGAAAATAAAGGAAAATTTCAAGTTATTTTTATAAAGATAGTATTACCCTGTTACCAAAACCAGACAATGACCCCCAAAAATAAAAAATAAAGGACTCTGGGCATGTTGGCACAAGCTTTTAATCTCAGCATTCAGAATGCAGAGGCAGGAGGATTTCTGTGAGTTCAAGGTCAGCCTGATCTACATAGTGAGTTCCAGGACAGCCAGGACTGAGTAGAGAGACCCTGTCTCAAAAATAAATAAGCAAAAAAGAAGTGGAATGATTGCTAGCTGATATAAGAGCGAGAGACATGTTTCTCTAAGTCAACAACTCCCCAGTGGAAGGACACACATCCCAGAATATTTTGGCAGACAAATTGGTCTTGAACAATTGATTAAGACAAAAAGAAAGTTGGGTTCAATGGTGGAGTTTGTAAGTGGAGGTGAATAGGGTCAAAACATGTTGTATGAAACTCTCAAAGAATTAACAACATAATCTTAAAAATGAAGGAAAAGTATAGGCCAATATTTCTGAACTCTCATAAAATAGTTGCCAATCCAATTTAAACACACATCTGTAAGATGGCCCACTATGATCAAGTGAGTTTCCTCCCAGAGATGGAGGAATGACTCAATGTGTAATCCACTACATAAACAGACTAAAGACAGAACATGTATCATCATTTCATTAAATACAGAAGATGCCTTTGACAGATGTCCAACATCCTTTCATGATCAAAATTCTAGAGAATCTGAGAATGCAGGGAGAGTACCTCAACATAAAAAGGCAAAATACAACATCCCATAGCTAACATCATGCTAAACAGAGAAAATTCAAAGCAGTTCCACTAAAATCAGGAACAAAATGAGGATGTCCACTCTCCTCCATCTTATTCAATGTAGTAGTTAAAGTCCTAGCTGGAGCAATAAGCCAAGTGAAGGAGATAAAGGTGATACAATGGGAAAGAGAGAGTGCAAAGTATCCTTATTTACAGCTTATGTGAATCTACACGTTAAAGATCCTAAAGACTCCACTAGAAATCCCCTGCAGCTGGTAAACACATTAGCAAAGTAGCAAGATTAAAAATTACACACACAAATCAGTAGCTTTCCTAAATACAAATGACAAACATACCAAGAAACCAGGGAAATAATGGTAATTCAAATATCCTTTAAAATATCTTGGAATAAACATAACCAAAGAAGTAAAAGACTTGTACAATGGACACACACACACACACACACACACACACACACACACACCCGAAGGAGATATCAGAATATGGAAAGACCCTCATGTATATGATTATAGGATTAATAATGTGAAAATGAACATCCTACCAAAAGCAATATAGAGATTCAATTAAATAACCATCAAAATTTCCTCCCAATTCCTCACACAAATTGAAAAAAAGAACCCTTCAATTTCATATGGAAATACAAAGGACCCAGGATAGCCAAAAATAAATGAACAATAAATAAAAACTCCTGGAGGTATCACCATTCCAGATTTCACGTTATAAAGCAGAGGCATAGTAATGAAAACAGCGTGGTACAGGGATAAAGAGAGACTCATTAATCAATAGAATAGAATCTAGAATCCACATATTAGCCCATACTCCTACAGCCAACTGATTATGACAAAGAGGCTAACATTACACACTGGAGAAAACGGAATCTTCAATAAGTGTTGATGGTCAAACTGGACAGCTACATGTAGAAGAATGAAACTAGACCCTTACCTCTCACCCTGAAGAAAACCCAACTGCAGGTGGATCCAGGGACCTCAACATAAGACTTGGTATCCTGAATCTGAGAGAGGAGAAAGTAGGAAATACACTTGAACGCATTGACATAGGAAAGGACTTTCTGAACAGAACCTTGATCACAAACGCATTAAGACTAACAGTTAATAAATGGGACCTCAAGAAACTAAAAACTTTCTGTGTAACAAATAACACAATCACTAGAGTAAAGTGGCAGTCTACAGAGTGTGGAAAATGTTTACCAACTATGTATCTGACAGGGTACACCTACCCTGTAGTATAGTATCACCTACTATTAAAGGGTTGATGTTAATCTGTGTCTTTAATTCCATCAGAAAGGTTTTTTTTTTTATTAAATTGGGTATATATGTTTAGAATTATGACGTGTTCTTGGTTAATTGTTTTCTGGGTTAGAATGAAGTGTTTTTCTTTATATTTCTCGATTAGTTTTGGCTTGAAGTCTATTTTGTCAGTTATTAGGATAGCAACACCTGCTTGAGTCCTGGTCCCGTTTGACCAGAGCACTTCCCCAATGCTTTTACTGTCAGGAAAGGCACTAGCCTATCTTTAAAGTTGATTGTTTCTTTATCTATTCAGCTAGCCTGGGCCTGCTGTTGGAGAACTGAGCCATTACTATGTAAGGTGTTAGTGGTAGGGTGCGGTGACTGCAGGCATCTTGTTGTTGCGCTGTTCTCCAGCGCTGACTTCATTTCTCAACTCCAGCAGTTCACTTGGGTGCTCAACTCCTTTTCTGCTCCTTTGAGGTTTAAAGATTTTCTTTCTGATTTCTACTTTTCCGTGTCATATTTGATTTCAAAGGATCCTTATAATTCTTCCAAGTTCCACACTCCAAACAAAATGCAGTGTGATTTGGCCTGTGGTGTAATAACCCAATCACTCACCTTTTAATAAAATGCCACAGTAATCCCAAATGAAAAATCCCACACAACATAAAAGGGCTACTGGGGGAAACCCCTGATTAGCTCTCCCAGCCAATTTAACAACTCCTTCATTTGGAGTTTATTGGATTTACAATTGAGACTGTAAGCTCAGAGTGCTGCATTTTCAAGTTCATTATGCTTTGTTCATTTTTCATTTTTTTTCTTTTGCATTTGGCCAGATCTGTGATGAAGATTTTTTCCTTACCAGTTTTTCTTACCAGTTAACAACAAAAAATTACCTGTGAGGGTCTTTATGTCTCATTTATGATCTTTGTCATTATTTAATTCCCCTAGTTTTTCTTGAAAGTTAAATTTTATCAATTTGTGGACTTCCTAGTTTTCATTCTACATATAAGGAGCCCGGAAGTCCTCATTATGTTCTAAACAACATTTTGGACTAAAATCTGAAAAATCAAGACCTCTTGTTAGGTCTGTAAGAGAATGGTGGATACTAGGCTTATTGCCACCCCCAAGACTGGAGAGACTCTCGGGCAAAAGAGGAAATCATGGTTCACCATGGTAAACTCACACACAGGAAGGAGCCTCCATAGAAATTGACCTAGGTATGAACAAATCAGCCTGGAACTGAAGGGTGCTAGAGGGTCATTGACACCCCCCTGAGAGTTAGAGAGCATAGGGAGAATATGGTCACTGTGAGGCCGATCACTAAAGGGACTGGCCAGGTTCTCAGAGCAAGCACCAGGAGAAAACCCTCTTCATTTTTGACAGACAGACAAGGGGTCTTCATTAATTGACTAGATTTAAAACCACTGTGAAGACTTATCTTTGGGGAGGTATAGAATGGTGTTTTCCAGGAGATTTAACTGAAGATAGAAGACTCACTCTGAATGTAAGCAACACCATACTGTAGGCTGGGATCCCCAACTGGTAGTTTGAATGTAATTGGCCCCCATAATCTCAAAGGGAGTGGCACTATTAGGAAGTGTGGCTTTGTTGGAGTGGGTATGGCTCTGTTGGAGGAAGTGTGTCACTGTGGCAGTTTCCTATACTCAGGATGCCATCGGTGAGTCAGTCGACTTCCTGTTACCTCTAAGTCAAGATGTAAGGACTCTCAGCTCCAACACCACATCTGCCTGCATGCAGCCATGCTCCCCACCATGATGATAATGGACTGAACCTCTAAACTGTAAGCCACTTAACCCAATTAAATGCCTTACATCTGAAGAGTTGCAGTGGTCATCTTCACAGCAATAAAAACCCTAACTAAGACACCAACTGAATGAAAAGGGAAAAAGAGAGACATTAAGGTGAACACCAGAATCAGTTGAGCTCTACTTCATGACTGAAGATACAGTGTGAGCAGCTGCTCACTCTCCTGCTGCCTTGCTTCCTGGCCACCATGTTTCCTCTCAAACTCTTTGTTTTTTAAGGTACGCTTTGTCTGGTACTTGCTGTGGCAGTAAGAAAAGTAACTAATAAAAAAGGGAAAGGAATCCTTTTCTGCCAGAGGAGTTGCCCTTAACAAAACTCCTCCTTGGGATAAAGTAGTCAATCAGAACCTAACTGGCCAGAGGAAGCAAACACTTGGCTTCAGTCAGCCCGTCTCATCCTATGCCTGAACCACCTAAGTCGGGGAGGGTTAGGAGGCACCTGTGGAGCTCAGTGCAGAGGTCTAGACTCAGTAAAAACCAGACCTCCTCAGACAGCTGCAGAACATTCACCACACTCCACACCTTAACCACCTTATTTGTAAAAGCCAACTTATGGAAGATTGAAAATTGCAAAGCACACTAAAGCATAATTGGAAGAGTGAGAGCAAGCATCAGAGGCAGGCATAACAAGCATGCTGCAATTATCAGCATTGAGACAACTATGATGGGTATGCTAAGGGGCTCTAAAGAGTCAGGTAGATATCATAAAAGGCCACAGATGGGTTGTGGCATCAAGTAGAATCCAAACCTAAGAAAAGACCATAGGAAGCTTGATTCTAATTAGTCTTATCAATTAAAACCAGGAGTCAGATATTGGGGTAATAGTCTGAAAGATCAGAGAAGCAGAGCAGCAGCCACTAGAGACTTCATACCTCTATGAATCCTCAGACCGAATGGGGCTGAGATCCTGTCTCTACCCAACTTATATTCCTGTCTCAGCCTCCTGATTGTGCTGGGATCCAAGGCATGAGCCTCCCAAGTGCTGGGATTAAAGATGTGAGCTACCACTGCCTGGCCTCTATGGTTAACTAGTGGCTAGTTCCACCCTCTGATCTCCAGATAAGCTTTAATTGTCAGAACACAAACAAAATATCACACATTTCCCCCTTTTTGTCTAAACAAAAAGTGAAAGTTTTAACTAACATAGATAAACTATATATAATAAATACAATACCTATATACAAATACATACAGGCAATAATTACATTAACAGTGTCCAGTCCATTAATGTTTGTTGTACCTAATTCACCTTCTATCCTCACTTGTATTACTAACCCAAAACTATCTTTTGATGTCTATCAAGCTTATATACTTTACACCTCTTTTGTGAGTATCTTTTATGAATTTGTTAAAAAGGGAATCTATAAAGTTTTCAACTCCATCAGAGACTTGAGAAGGATAATATTACCTGAATGAACAGGAACTGTAACGCAAACAACTTCCAAAAATAATAAATGACAGAAACAGCTGACTGCTTGGACAGTTACCCAGGGTTCCTCTGCAACACTGGGGCATCCATCTTTGGCCTATTGGTCTAGAATACCTGACAAATTTTTCTGTGAAACAGGATTTTTGAAGGATTGTTCCACCTTGTCTTGGCAAAGTTCTGCAGTCACTTTCTTTTCTGTATTGCTTGTCTAATTTGGACAGCATAGTGTTAGCAGTTGAAGCAAGGGCAGTTTCTTGCCCAGTGGCTAACTTTTGCCACAAAGAAAGTAAACTCCATATAGAATTTTTTTGATGCCCATCATCTTCTCTGAAGTAGATTGGTGCTGCCAGGAGCAGACATGTCTCATTGTCATAAAAAATGAATCTATGTTATTAAAACATCTTAAATGCCATATTTTGTAGATCTCTGAAGTGTTCGAAGATGATCTATCTAAAATATATCTCTGTTTGACCTTGAAAACATACCTAACATGACTACAAGTTCGATTGCTTTAGGTGACTAACTACTAACCTGCATTTCTTTATTATCCTAAATAGTTTGTAATAATAACTTTTAAGGACTAGAAATTTACATTACATTGTTAGATGAGCTATATATGTACAATACCTTGAACAAGAATAGAAATATATGTACAGTATGTTCTAACAAAAATAACCTTAAATTTGTACCAATATATAAAAATATATATCAATGTAAAATATTTAAAACTAGTAGTTGCTTTTTTGGTTTAAAAGTAGATTCAATAATCTACCTTTTAATCCTATCATTTCTATAACATATATGCAGTAAAAACAAAAATAACCCCAAATTTGTATCAATATAAAAAAATCTAAGCCAATGTAAAATATTTAAAACTGGTAATCGCTTTTTTGGTCTAAGAGTAGACCTAATAATCTACCTTTATATCCTATGCCTATATCCCCCCTTTTTCTTTTTAGAACAAGGTCCCTGAATCTAATATCACTTGCTCAGCTTTTTTCTTGACTATTACCAATAAAAAAACTTGTAACCACTCCACTAAATGATGACAAATATGGGCAAATATCCATAACCCACTAAATGGCCAAAAACCACCCACCCCACCTCTTGGGAAGGTCGGCATCATGTTCTTAAAATTGCTTCCTGTTATCAGGAGTGACAACATCTTAGGGGACCCTGAAAAAAATTGAGATAATTGTCAAGTCCAGGGAGAGCTAGCTGTATCATTTGTTGTCCAGTCTTTGTGTAATGGGTAAGTGCAGGGCTTATCTCAAGTCCTAGCTAGAGTACTCTGTGATGCTGGATCATCTCAGCCAGCCACCTTGAAATTGTTCTGAGTAGTTTTTAGTCTAAAGGTGAGTCAGCTTTGTGGCATTACCATAGTCCAAGTGGAATCATCAATTTGGGGCCCCATCATCTTTTTGGAGACTTCAGAGATCACTGTTAGGAAAGTTTATTGTTCAACTGTAGAAAACGTTAACATCATTAATATCAAAATAGAAAGTTTAAATTTTAAGATAGTACTATACCTAAATTAATGTTTTAAAGAGTTAAAATACATTTGAGGGGTAAGAGATTTGTGACAATAATAGTCCCTCAATTTTGGTTTTCTTCTGTCTCATACCAGGTGCCTCTTCTGATATGAAACAGAGACTCTAAATGTTCTTTTAACAGCATGCTTGGGTTTAGAGAAGGAGAGCGCCATGCTCCAACTCCAAAGCCAGATTTAATTTTTAATTTAATTGGGACTACAAAAAGACAATATGCATTATGTGTCTGTAGAAAACAACAGAAACAAACATTTGGGAAAATTTATGAAATTTTATCCTGTTGAAAATGTGATATACTAATAGACCAATTTACTCTTTTTTTGGGACATTTTCTCTGGATGATTTGTTCTTTTTCTTCAGATATCTCATTTGTCCAGTGGTCCTCAGATTCCTTAGCTGGATGCCTTCTTTCTCCTGGAAAGACAAAAACAAAACCCTTCCCAAACCCTAACTTTGGGGAGTTTCCCTTTTGCCAAGTTATATCTGATCAAATGAAAAGTACTTGTTAGTCTTATAAATTAGTTTAGATTGAATGGTCACACTGGTTGATGAACTCTCACCTCTTTTAATCAAGAGGTTTCTCTTGTTCAAATATAATCTTTATCAATTTTGATGGTATCCATAGTTTTTCTTTTCCTGTGGAAACAAAAGCAAAACCTCTTCCCCAACATAACACATATTCTGGTTTCCATTCTGAGGTCAACACATCTTAGAAGCATAAAGGCTGATTTAATTCAGTAGTTTTTTTTTTCTATTATCCAGTGTCTTGCTGAAGCTGTCATTCTTTTCTCATTAGCATTTAAAAAGTTTAAAGTTAATAAAGCATTATGCAATCTATCTCTGAGGGTCTCTATTACCCCTTTATATTTATTTAGCATATCTTTTAGAGTTTGAATAGATCTTTCTCTAAGGGCTTTTTCTGGAATTCCTTTGCCTACTCTGTTACCTAAGGAATGGCTTCGTACAGTTATCAATTTAAAAGACTATTTCGCCAGGCGGTGGTGGCACATGCCTTTAATCCCAGCACTCGGGAGGCAGAGCCAGGCGGATCTCTGTGAGTTCAAGGCCAGCCTGGGCTAACAAGTGAGTTCCAGGAGAGGCACAAAGCTACACAGAGAAACCCTGTCTCGAAAAAACCAAAAAAAAAAAAACCAAAAAAAAAAAAAACTATTTCTTCTCAATACCCTTACAAGAAAAAGACAGAGAAAAATTTGCCTTCACAGTACCTAACATAATAATTCCCAGCCAGTCGAGATATCAATGGAGGGTTCCCCCACAGGGAATGTTAAATAGCCCAACCCTGTGCCAATATTTTGTATGACAGCATTGGAAGTAATACATAAACAATTTCCTAAATCTATAATTTACCATTACAATTTACTAGCTGATTCAAATGTGGATACTTTAGAAAGAATGTTTGAAGAAGTAAAGAAAATTTTGCCTTGTTGGGGATTACAAATTGCTCCTGAAAAGATACAGAGAGAAGAGTCTATTAACTATTTAGGATATAAAATAGGTCTACAAAAGTATATTGTATACAAATTATATATAGTGATACAAATTTGAGATTGATTTTGTTAGAAAATATTGTAAATTTATTTCTAATCTTATTCAAGGTATTGCACCTATACAGTTCATTTAACAATGTAATGCAAATTGCTAGTCCTTAAAAGTTATTATTACCAACTAATTAGGATTTAAATAAATTCAAGTTAATAGTCATTACAATCAAACTTGTAGTCATGTTAGGTATGTTTTCAAGGTCAAACAAAGATATATTTTAGATAGACAGGTCATCTTCAAACACTTCAGAGATCTCCAGATCTCTGAATATAGTATTTTAAATGTTTTAATAACACAAAGTTTATTTTTTTAATTTTATGACAATGAGACATGTCTGCTCCTGGCAGCACCAATCTACTTCAGAGAAGATGATGGGCATCAAAAAATTCTATATGGAGTTTACTTTCTTTGTGGCAAAAGTTAGCCACTGGGCAAGAAACTGCCCTTGCTTCAACTGCTAACACTATGCTGTCCAAATTGGACAAGCAATACAGAAAAGAAAGTGACTGCAGAACTTTGCCAAGACAAGGTGGGACAATCCTTCAAAAATTCTGTTTCACAGAAAGATTTGTCAGGTATTCTAGACCTGTAGGCTGAAGATGGATGCCCCAGTGTTGCAGATGAACCTTGGGTAACTGTCCAAGCAGTCAGCTGTTTCTGTCATTTATTATTTTTGGAAGTTGTTTGCGCTACAGTTCCTGTTCATTCAGGTAATATTATCCTTCTCAAGTCTCTGATGGAGTTGAAAACTTTATAGTTTTCCTTTTTAACAAATTCATAAAAGATACTCACAAAAGAGGTGTAAAGTATATAAGCTTGATAGACATCAAAAGATAGTTTTGGGTTGATAATGCAAATTAGGATAAAAGGTGAATTAGATACAATCCTTTGGATTTACAAAAATTGGATAAATAATGAGTATTTATTCTGAATCTGTCAAACATTAATGGACTGGACATTGTTAATGTAATTCTTGACTGCATATATTGTATATACTTATTGTACATATTGTATATAGTTTTTCTTATATTAGTTTTAACCTTTTTATCATTTTAGAATAAAAAGGGGAAATGTGGTAATATGTTGTATACTCCAACAAAGCTTACCTGGGGATCAGAGAAAAGAACTAGCCACTAAATTAGACATAGAGGTCTGTGGGAGCCCGTTTTCAGGTTCCTCATGGCTTTACTCAGCAGATCCACATAGAGGATAATTAGGCCCATGGGCCTGAGTGCAGGTGTCTGAGATGGTCTGCACTTAGCTGTGCTGGGGGGGGGGAGGTCTTTTGTTCCACCCCTTGGCGTCTCTATAAATACCCTAGGGCAGAGACAGTCAGGGCTCATTGGAATAGGTTCTAGGCCCTCTTGAGGCTATCCTTTATTTTCTGTTTATCTCCACAATCTAAATCCTTCTATCTAATATTTCCTGATGCTTGCACTCAAGAAAACTCTGGGGAACTGTGGGGTTGGTGAGCAAATGCCCTGCAGAGGTCCAGCAGTGGTGGCACACACCTTTAATCCTATCACTCAGGAGGCAGAGATCCATCTGGATCTCTCTGAATTCAAGGCCACACTGGGCTACATGAGAAAAATAGAACCAGTCAGTGGTGACACACACCTTTAATCCAAGGATGTAATATGGCAGGACACAGAAAGGTATATAAGGTATGAGGAAACAGGAACTCACTTTCTTGAGGCTGAGGATTTTGTAGAAGTAAGCTAGTGGCTAGCTGTTTTGCTTCTCTGATCTTTCAGCTGTAGCCTCAATATCTGGCTCTGGGTTTTTTATTATAAGACCTTTTAAGATTCCTATTACACCTGTAGGATTGTGTGGTATACCTGTAATATGCTTTATGTTGTAATATGCAAAAAACTGTTTCATTTTACTAGAGACAAATGCTGGAGCATTGTCTGTCTTAATTTATACAGGTATTCCCATGATGGCCATGATTTCTAGTAGATGTGTAATTATAGAATCAGCCTTTTCAGAACTCAAAGTAGTGGTTATTAAAATCTGAATATCTATCTATGATATGATGTACATATTTTAATTTTCCAAATTCTGCAAAATGAAACACATCCATTTTCCAAATTTCATTTCTTTGAGTACCCTTTGGGTTACTTCCTGCAGGTAGGGGAGTTTGATTATACAAAGAACAAGTAGGACATTTTCTTATAATTTCTTTGGCTTGTTGCCAAGTGATGGAAAAATCTTTTTTTCAAACCCTTGCTATTGACATGGCATTTTTATGAAATTCTGAGGCATGTATCACATTTCCTACTAATAGTTAATCAATTTCATCATTACCCTGTGTTAGGGGGACTGGCAAACCTGCATAGGATCTGATATGTGTTATATATAGGGGATGATTTCTATTCCTGAATAGTTCCTGTAATCTATAAATAACAAAGTTAATTCTGATTCATCAGGAATAAGTTCAGCAGTTACAATGTGTAAAACAACTCTTTCTGCATATTGAGAGTCAGTAACTATATTAAGAGGTTCTATGAAATCCATTAATACCGTGAGAATAGCATATAATTCTGACTTTTGGACAGAATCATAAGGGTTTTGAGCCACTTTCCTTTCCTGATTTATTCATAGGGGCTCCAGAAATTGGTATTCCCTGTACAATGTGAGGAAGGATCCAGTTAGTTTTATTTATAAACTGAATTCTCTTGCTTTTGCAAAAAGCTCTTTAAGCAAAGGAAAATGATACATCTTGAAAATTTAGATCTACATGAAGAAAAAGCAGTACATCAAATAGAGTAAGGGAAGGTAAATAAAACATCATTTTTTTAAAATTTATTTTATCTACAAAAATCAGAAGTTTGTTCCAACTGATAACAATAGTCACTCAATTATACTTGCTAATGTATATCACATGTGTTTATATATATATACTATATGTAATGTATATCATATATATATATATACACACATACTTACATGCACATATACACGTGAACTAACAGCAGTGATTGAATGAACAGGAAGGAGAAAGTTAGATTCTTATGTTGTTATAAGGCGATTTCCTTCCTGTGAGGTGGAAACATGTTTTACAGAAGTGAACTTGTAAACTCTAGAGCAAACACTACAGAATTTAATAACAAGTCCAGATGACCCATGGCTTACTATGAAAACTTTTCAACTGTGTGATGGTATGAGTATGAAAATGATTCTTTAAAAAAAAATTGAAATCATTTGTGTGTGTGTGTGTGTGTGTGTGTGTGTGTGTGTGCGTGCGCGCGCGCACGCATGCACATGAGTTCAGTGCTCATGGAGGTCAGAAGAGGGTGTTGAATCCCCTGGAGGTGGAGTTGTAAGCAGTTCCAGCCTATATATGTGCTGGAAACCAATCTTGTTCTCTGCAAGAGCAGCAAGTGCTCTTAGCCACTGGGCCATCTCTCTAATCATATGAAACTAATTTTTTTTGTTTGTTTGTTTTTGTTTTTTCGAGACAGGGTTTCTCTGTGTAGCTTTGCGCCTTTCCTGGAACTCGCTTTGGAGACCAGGCTGGCCTCGAACTCACAGAGATCCGCCTGCCTCTGCCTCCCGAGTGCTGGGATTAAAGGCGTGCGCCACCACCACCCGGCTGAAACTAATTCTTATTTGACAGAAATCCTAGATTGTCTTTCTGAGCTCCCTGGGCCAGTGACATGTGGTGTGATGGTCTCTGGTAATGGTGGGCAGTGGCAGCAAGCTGTAGCCCATTACATCACTGTAAGGGTAAACACCTCATAGCCCACAGTGTACTGTGTTGCTAAACCATGATGTAAAGAGATCAGTTGTATTAATTCTACTTTCAAACTACAATCTTTTCAGCTTAAGAGTGGTTTGCTGGTGTATGACCTCATTTTAGTCAAGGAGTATCTGTGTAAGTGGCATGCTAAGAAAGAGAAAATGGCTAAAAGAAAAACCATAAGAGGTATAAGCAGTGTGGAAGACAAAAAAAGAAACAAGGAATAAGAACCAATAGAAAACTAATAAATAGATATTATATATTAATAATATTAATCCAATTACATCAAAAATGAATGATTACTAATTATCTAAATGCTCCAATTAAAAGATATGGTTAGAGTAAATAAAAATCCAAGACCCTGGGGCCTGGAGAGATAGCTCACTGGTTAAGCAAACTTTGCTGTTGCAAAGGACCAGAGTTTGGTTCCCAGCACCCATGTCAGGTGGCTCACAACCACCTATAACTCCAGCCCCAGGAGATCTGATTTCCCCTTATGGCAGGAAGAAAGCCTAAGCAGCTAGCTATGTTAATTTCAGACAGAGAAATTTCAAAACAAGGAAAGTTATCATGGACAAATAAGGTCAGCACATAAGAATAAAGTTTGCTGAAACATAGAAACTTATAATTCCAAACAGGGAAGTGTCAAATTATTTGTGACAAAAAGTAATCAAACTATAAGGAGAAGTTGATGGATCCCCATAGGTTCTCAGTGCACCTGCCAACACATATCACATTCTGGGTCATAACATACATTTCAACAAAATTAAAACAGCCAATCATTTGATACCAGCTTTATCAGTAACTGATAAATAAGAAATCCCTAAAAGTGGAGATTAAGTAACATGTGGGTCAAAGACTGCTCATGAAAAAATTTAAAATATTTTGAGCCAAATGAAAATGAAAATGCAGCAAGTGGAGCTGGTATGCAAGAAAGAATTGCTTTGGAGGAAATTTAGAGCATGGGATGCATGCACTAAATATCCAAAACCAGTCTTCTAAGTTTCTACCTTAGGAAATAAAAATACAACAAAAAAATTAAATAAAAATTTCATTATCAATAGATATTAAAAATAGAATATAAACAGAGAAAATAAACCAAAGCTGAGTCTGCAGAAATCAATAAAAATGATGTCTCTACCCAGAGTAAGACTCAAGGAAGGAGAGCATGTTTGCTAAATTGGGAGTGAAAGAGGAATAATCACTACAGACCCCACAGACACTGGAAGGTAATAAAGGAATACTGAGCAGCTCTTTGACTACACACTTCATAACCTAGAGGAAACAGAACTGCACAGTGAAAGATATAAACTGCCTAAACTCACACAAGAAGAAATCTCTAGATCCAGTGCAACCCTAATCAGTTCATATATTCTGTAAACAAATTGAATAAATCATGAATAACCTTCCAGAGCAGAAAGCAGCAGGCCCAGAGAGGTTCACTGTTGAAGTCTATTGAACACTTATGGAAGCAAGTAGATCAATTCTCTATAATTGCTGGGTCAACAGGAACAATGCTTTCTAAGTTATACTCTGAGGTTAATATAGAAAACAGAAGAGGGCTGAACACTAGCTGTTCTTCCAGAGAACCTGAGTTTGGTTCCCAGCACCCACTTTGGATATTTCAACTCCCCTTTAACTCCAGCTCCAGGGACTCCAACACCCTCTACTGTCCTCCATGGGCAACTGCATGCACATGCACATACCCGCACACCTATAAACAAAAATAAAATAAATCTTTAAAAATCTTTATAAATGGCCAGGCGTTGGTGGCGCACGCCTTTAATCCCAGCACTCGGGAGGCAGAGCCAGGTGGATCTCTGTGAGTTCGAGGCCAGCCTGGGCTACCAAGTGAGCTCCAGGAAAGGCGTAAAAGCTACACAGAGAAACCCTGTCTCGAAAAACAAAAAAAAAAAAATCTTTATAAATGAATATTTCAAGAAGCAAAAACTAAAAACAACTATCTCTCATAAAAATAGATGCAAGACCCACCAAAATGTTAGCAAATAAAAGCTAATAATGTAGAAAAAGAATTGTATAGGGCTAGTTCAACATTAAAAATCAATAGGCCAAAGAAGAAACATAATATATTCATATAAATGTATGTCGAGAGGCATTTTAAATATAACTTATTCATAATAAAATCTCTGAGAAAGTTAAAATATTACTAAAGAAGATATCCAGATGATAAATAAACACATAGGGAGTTCTCCACATTCCATGTCAACAGGAACATACCAATGAAAACATGAGTGAGGCACCACAGCACACGCATTAGAATGGCCAAATCTGCAAAAGACACCCCTAAATACTCTTGGGGACAAATGACAGGAACTCTCACTCAGTGCTGATAGAGATTTGAAAGTAATCCAGATGTGCTGGAAGCCTCCTCCTCCTGTTAAATCCTAGATATACTATTTGAACATTTTTATAGATTGCACTATGGACTTTGACACAAGAGTACAGTAGAATACAGTGTGTAATCAAGCCAGGGTAATGAGCAGTTCTGTCTCATCAAACACTAATTCTATGTGTTGGGGATTTGATACCTTCCTAGAAGTTTGGAGCTGTGTTAGACTTACCCCACGGTGCTGTACACCACCTTCAGTCTTCATCCTCCTCACAGTGTCCTCTGTTTCCAGTGACTGCTGTTCTACACCATCTTTCTGTGATGCGGACTTTTATCATTCACAGATTTGTGAGACTATGCAGTACACGTTGTCTTGCTGTGTCCAGCTTATTTAACTTAACATGATGATCTACAGTTCCATCATTGCTGCTGCAGATGACAGGACTTCTTCCTTTGCACAGCTAAGCAATATCCCACTGTGTGCACAAACCACTGTCTTTATTCACGCACTAATGGGCATCCAGGCTGGTTTCATAATTAAGCTGTTGTGGATACTGCACTAATAAATGTGGGTGTGCAAACATCTCTTTTATTTTTGCAAATGTATTTTTAACATAATGATTTTATCTCTTTGCTTTACATACTTAGTAGTAGAATTTCTAGACTATGTGGTAGTTGTGTTTTTGTTTTGGGGATTGCGGTTCTGTTTCCCCTAATGGCTGTCGGAAGTGACAGTTCTACCCCCAGGGCATATGAGTCGTTTGCCTTCTGATGACAGCCATTCTAACTGGGATGAGCTGATACTGTGTGTGGTTCACATTTGAATTTCTCTGATCATTAGCAAAATTAAAAAATTTAAATATACTTGGTTAGCCGTTTGTATACCTACTCTTAAGAAATGTCTGTTCAGATCTTTGGACAATTTAAAAAATGGTTTATTCGTGAGTTTTTAGTGTCCAGTCTTTTGAATACTTAACATATTCTAGATATTAATCTTCTGTTAGATGGTGGTTTGATAATCGCACCCCCTTTTTTTTCTCTGTAACTGCCCTGGCTGTCCTGAAACTCACTCTGTAGATGAGGCTGGCCTCAAACTCACAGAGATCTGCCTGTCTCTGCCTCCCAAGTGCTAGGATTCAAGGTGTGTGCCACCATGCCTGGCTTTTAAGTTGCCTTTTTACACCAGTATTTCTTTTCCTATATGGAGAAACAATCCATTTCCCTGTTTTTACTATTTTCTGTGCCTTTAAGGTTTTCTCTGAAAAAAGAAATTATTTCCTAGGCCAGCCCCTTGAAGTCCTTGTTCATTTTAATTTCAGGGCCTTTGATTCATTTTTAATTGACCTTAATGTGCACAAGAGGGATCTGGATCCAGGCTTCTGTGTATGTAGATCCAATCTTGCCGATCTTGGCGCCTTCATAAAAATCAATATGCTGTGTGACCACAGATTGATCTCTGGGATTTCTGTTCTGTTCATCAGTTCTCATGTCTGCTTTATACACCACTGTCACATAGCTTTGGTTGCTATCACTTGCTTTATCCCTATAGCATGTTTTGAAGTTAGGCACTGTGGTGCCTCCAGCCACCCCCACACAGGGATTGCCTCTGCTGTTTTAGGTCTGTTGTGGTTACACACGAGTTTTAGGATTGCTTTTTCTATTTCTCTGAGGAAAGTCACTGGCATTTTGATGGGGATTGCATTGAAAATATAGGTGGCTTGGGGAAGTTTAGTCATTTTAACAAAATTAATTCTTATCCATTAACAAGGGGCATTTTCCCACTGTTGATGTAGTCTATAATTTCACCAGTGTCTAGTGATTTTCATAGTATAGATATTTTCCTTCTTTGGATTAATTTATTATTTTTTAAATTTTCTTCCAATATCTTCTTCAGCAAGTCCATTATTGGAGTATAATATGTGACTGTTGGGTTTTATCGTAGTTTGTTGTGGGTTTTGGACACAGGCCCCCTTTCTCTCCCCTAGCAGCTGAGATAAAGGTTTGTGACACCTCACCTGCTGGAATATGCCACTCTTATTGAGTTGATTTTTCATTCTGCAACTTTACTTAATTTCACTATGAGTTTAACAAGTTTTTGAAAGAGTATTTGGGTTTTGTATTATGATCTGCAAAATACATATTTAAGCTTTCTGATTTGTTTGTCCTTTGTTTATTTACCTAGTTACTCTTCTTTAAAATAAGTTTTTACACTTATTTATGTGTGTGTGCATGCATGTGCATGCATGTGTGTGTGTGTGTGTGTGTGTGTGTGTGTGTGTGTGTGTGTGTATGTGTGTGTGTATGGAGGTCAGAGACCAACTTGCAGGAATTGGTTCTCATCTTCCATCACATGTATTCTTGAAAAAAACTCAGGTCATTGGGCTTTGCAACAAGTGCCTTTATCTGCCAAGCCACTAGCACTCCATGCTGGCACTGTGCTAAATGAGAGTAGTTCAGGTTAATATCCTTGTCTTGTTCCAGATCACAGAGGAGACACGTTACGTAATACTGACCGTGTAGCTGTAAGGATAGATACATGTATGTGTGTGTGCCCGTGTGTGTGCCCGTGTGTGTGTGTGCACAGGGTTGTATAGCATTTAGTTATGTGTGTGTGCCCATGTGTGTGTGCACAGGGTTGTACAGCATTTAGTGTTTTAAGGTATGTCCTTTCTGTACCTAACTTGTACAGACCTTCTACTCACAATGAGGTGTTGAATCCTGCAGAACACTTTCTGCTCCATTGTTATGGGCCCTGCTTTTTGCTCTTCCTTCTGTTGAAGGGTTGGATCATGTGTGTTGCTCTGTCTGTGTTGAACCATCATTGTATCACTGTATAGACTTTTTGATGTACGGTTGAGTTCAGTGTGCTCTATTGGTAACTTTGCCTTGTGTCAGGGTCATGAGTCTGCAGTTTTTTTCTTGTTTGTTTTTGTTTCTCCTGCCATCAGGGTGATTTTGATCTCTCTTAAAAGAGTTGTACAGATTTCCTTCCATTGGAGATTTTAAAATATTTTAAGAAGAGCTCCAGTTAGTTCTTTAAATGTTGATAGACTTTATTGGTGAAGCCATTAGGTCCTGGACATATTTTTAGACTTAATTACTGCTTTGATCTCATTACTCTTTATTTTTCTGCTTAGATTTTCTATTTCTTCTTGCTTCAATGTTGTTAGTTTGTATGTGATTGGGAATTTGTCCATTTATTCTATATATTTCAGGTTTGGCATAAAATCATTCCTAGCAGCTACTGATCGTCCTTTGGGTTTCTCTGGCATTGACTGTAAATGTCTCCTTTTTCATCTTTGATTCTGTTTGTCTTTCCTCTTTTTTTCTTGATCAGTCTACTTGAGTGTGTTTTGTTTGGCCTTTCCATCTCTCTCTCTCTCTGTCTCTCTCTGTCTCCCCCCACTCCCCATGTGTGTGTACATATGTGTACATAAATGTTTGTATTGCATGAACATGGACACACATATGTGCTTATTTGCAATGAGCTCAGAGGTCAATCTTGGGTGTCATTTCTCAAACATTATACACCTCTAAAAGACTTATTTATGTTCTTAAATTTATGTGTATGTATGTGCATGCCAATGTGCATGCCTGAGGAGGTGGGAGGAAAGTTGGGCTCCATTGGGCTGGAATGATATGCGGTTGTCAACTGCCCAGTATGAGTACTGAGAAGGAACTTGGGTTCTCTGGAAGAGATGCAAGCATTCTTGCCACTGAGCCATCTCTCCAGCCCCTATTGCCCACATTTTCTTGAGACAGGGTCTCTCACTGGCTCAGAGCTTGCCTATTATGCCAAGCAGGCTGGTCAGTGAGAACCAAGGACCTTCTTCTCTCCAAGAATAAGTGGTGAGGATTGAGCCCAAGGCTTACTACATGCTGGACAAGGAGTGCACTTTAACCTCATCCACAAGCTGCCTTAGAAATGAAGTTATAGGAGCCTGATGCAGTGGTGCATGCCTATAATCCCAGCACCTTTGGAACTTGGGGGACTGGGGCAGGGCATTGCAAGTTCAAGGACACACTGGGATACACAACGAAAAATCTAATGAAATAACCTAGGGGTGGGGGCAGGGTTGGTGGGTGAAGATAACAGATTTAAGGGCCACTGTGCAAAATTATGCTGAGGTTTTCATAAGTCTGACACAGAAAACCTTACTCCTGTAAGAAAACAAATAGTGAACTTGATATAAAAACTACTTGCTTAGATTTTATAAATTGCTTTTTAATTTCTATTTGAAAATATGTAAAAAAGCCATGTATCGATAGATGGCCTTCATTTGTCTTCAAGCCTTGGGAATCACTATGATGCACACAGCCCCACCACCCCACTCAGAGCCTAGTAAACAACTCTGTAGTGATTACGATCTTTACAATAAGACAACAGGACTTTGTATCATGTTGGAGCCCATTTTTCCTAGTGGCTTTGCCCAGCAGGTCTTCATAAAGAGGATGATTGGACCACAGGCCTGAGTGCAGGTGTCTGAGATGGTCTGCAACTGGCTGTGCTTGGGGGAGGTCTTTTACTCCACCCCTTGGCATTCTTTTAAATACCCTAGGGCAGAGACAGTCGGGGCCCAATGGATTAGGATCCAGGCCCTCTTGAGGCTGTCCTGTATTTCTATCTTTTTTTCTCCCCTCTATCCTTCTAACTAATATTTCCTGCTGCTCCTACTCAAGAATACTCTGGGGAAATGTGGGGGTGGGGAGTGGCCTTCCAGATGGCACCACTGAACAGGAACTAAGACAAAAAGAAAAAAAATTATATATATCCAGAGTACTTGGCAAAAGTAAGAGTGAGGTCCTGCCAGTTAAAGAAGAGGGACCAGTGTGGTTTTGTAGTGAAAAAAGTTAAATGGAGCAGGGAGTTTTATCTTCAAGAGAAAAAGAATAAACGGACTGAAAGGATGTTTGAGTATAAGACTATAGTGTAGAATCTTCTCTATCAAGACCTCTCTTTCTGTATCTTTCTTAATTTCTATCTATGGAAAAAAGGAAAGAAGGCAATAGATATATAGTGGAGGAAAAACTTAGAAGAGTAAGGTAGAGTAGGAACGGAGGAAAATAGCAGAAAAGAAACTTAGAGCATGTTAAGATACAAGACAGAGAAACTAAGTCTTTAATTTTCTAACTTTGGGGCCATGAACACAAGCTGGGAAAAATCTATCCTCTTTGAGCTTAATGGGCGGAAAAAAGGCTCTTCTTTGAGCTTATCAGGCAGAAAAAAGATTCCTATAGAAGCTTTTGGCCTGGGGACAGTTAAAATGCTAAGTCCAAGCAGCAGAGGAAAGAGATTTCCCCTGCAGTGGGTTCAGACAGAAACAAAAATCCTCTGCTCCATCAGCAGTGCCTGAGAAAACTTGTACAACACCTTACCCTCAGAATTAGTTCCATCCTGGCCATGAAATCAAGAAGTTTAGAGGACAGAAGTTTTGGGGAAACTGAATGGTCTCTTTTTCTCTAAAAAACTAAAACTGTTCTTAAAAAACTTAATCTCTCTCTAAAAAACTAAAAAGCCTTTCAGAACTTTCTTTCTCAGCAAAATTAGACTCACCTGGAAGAGTGCAGGAATTCACCCATGGTTCCCTCTAAGAAAAAATAAGAAACCTCTTAGAATAGGGCAAAACCTAAGTTCTGTCTCCCTTTCAAGCCAGAAAAAAAAAAACAGCAGTTACTTCAGACCCTAGCCAGAATTCTCCTGCAGCTAGAATCTAGCCATAGAACTTGGTTAAGTACAGGCGGGGAGCCACAGAGAGCCCAATGGGGCAGGAAACTGCTGGCATGATAGAAGCAGTAAAAGCCAAGCCTCTCGGCTGTG
This sequence comes from Peromyscus nudipes, assembly GCA_902168325.1. Lineage (NCBI taxonomy): Eukaryota > Metazoa > Chordata > Mammalia > Rodentia > Cricetidae > Peromyscus > Peromyscus nudipes. The sequence goes on along the minus strand of CABHPH010147871.1, from coordinate 5,474 downwards.
GCTGCAACTGAGACATCAGGGGTTTGTTTCTGGGTGGGCATCTATCAGAATAAAAAGGTCGCTCATAATCGCCCTAGCACAAAGATCCCCTGAAGCAACGCAAACCCCTCTGTTAGCATTGTATCTTCACTTCTAAACAACAACTGAGAAGTGATTAGCCAGAACCTCTGAGTTTGAGTGCATCCCAGGGATACCAGGGTTCCTGCAGTTGTCAACAGCTTCCTCAAGTGTGGAGCTGAGGCAGAAAGGTGCAGGATCTGGGGGAAAAACTGCTAGCATACAAGCAAAGCCAAAGCCAGCAGGAACAGCACAGTTACCCTTCTGACTGCAAGCCCAGAGATGGTTGGTGAGGCCATGCAGCATCCATGGCTGCAAAAAGAAATCTCTCTGAGAAAAGCTCTTTTCTATCAGAGAAAGGACCTTTCTGAGAAAAGCTTTGTTTGAAGCACTTTCAGTTTCCCCCTTGGACTCCTGGTGAGGAAAGGGAGTGAGTGAGAGGCGATAAGCTCTGTCTGCTGGCATGCAGACAAAACAGCTTGGGGACTGGGTCAGGTGAAAGGCCTGATTAGGCAAATACATCTGTGCTAATGCAAGCTTAGGGATAGCAAAAACCTCCCTTAATAAAAAAGCAGAAGATTGATTTCAGTATGAACGCAAACCACACAGACACTGAAAACAGAAATGGAGGAGGGACAGATTCCTCCCAGTAAGGTGCAGGACCTGGGGAAAGCTGCTAGAGGTTGGGGCAGATTCAGGGAGAAAAGCTCTCTCCAGGGGCAGCTAGCAGAGGAACAGAGCTGCAGCCTGAGGCATCTGCAGCTCTGCATCTGGGAGGAAGGAACAAGCAGGTTGAGATAAAGATCTATCGGTGAAAGTCTCTCTGAAGAGCTGTAGGAAAGTGCTCTTGTTCTTTTCATTGACTGGCTGGGGCAAATGAACAAGCCCCAAGAGAATTTTTGTATCAGGGATGCCCGCCTCTATGTGCACTAATAATGCAGGTATGATTCTGATCTGGGGCCAGTATGAGATGAAAGAAAACACCTATTAAGGCCAGCTCAGGGAGAGAAGAAATCTTTTGACTCAAGAAACCTCCTGTAGTGAAGAAAAAGGCTCCTTTACTCTTGACTTTTCATTATGAAAGCAAGCCCGGTAAAAGGGAACCAGAAGTTGACTCCCAGACCCCCCCCAAAAAAAACTGTGGAAAATGAGTCTGAAATGTAGCTCATAACAGCAGACTGATGTGAAAAGATGCATTCTAGGAAGGGTAGTTTTTCTGCTAAAGATGGTGGCATTGCCAGGAAAAACTATTTTTTCAACTTGAAATGAAGTTTCTTTCCTAAGCATTGCTAGAAAGCTGAGATAAACTTCCTCAAAAGTTTAGAGCAAACAAACAGCTTGCCTCACAGGAGATAATTAAAAAGAAAAAAGTGTATGATATTGAATTGTGTTTAAGATTCCAGAGAAACACTGATAGCATTAAAAGACACTCATAGTAAACTTAAAATAAAGCTTTTAAAAAATTAAGAAGGAGGAAAATTGTCTGAGAATTTGTTGAATGTCAGTCCCAATGAAAAACTGTAAGGAAACAGAGCTCAGAGCTGTGCTGCTTTCGGCTTTACAGGCTCCTTTGAGAAAATGCCTTATATTGCCTAATAGCTGCACAAGAAATTTTTGCTAAGAGCTTTATAGCAGTTCAATATGGGAATTTCACTCAGTCTAAGACAAGGCTTTTCAGTAGTTTTTCTGCTATAACAGAAATGTTTGTCTGAATTTTGGCACAGGGGAGCTGTTTCTTTGAGGAGTGGCATTGCCCTGAGAGTGTTACAGGCCACCCAGCAACAAGTGTTACAGAACTCACTAACTCCCAGCATTGAAAGAGCCATTGACAAATTAGGTTCTTGTTTCCAATTGTTGGGAGAACTTTTAGAATAATATCAAAGCTGAATATAAATGTGGAACTTCACTATAAACTCTTAACTTCAGAAATGATTTGTGTACTTGTTAAATGATTAACTGTCTTGTTAATAAGTTTGGTAAATAGTGCTTCTAAAATCTTTTCTAAGAGATAGGTGATATGTAAAGTGATAATAATTAAGAGATTCTTCCTAGTATAAGTTAGTTCTGTTAAGAGTAAGAAGTAGAAAATTAAGAAATCCCTTTTAGGTGTTTGGTAATTTAGATATGTGCTAATGGTAGCTCTACAGAGAGTTTGCTAAGAGACTCTTCCTAGTGTAAGTTAGTTAAGAGTAAGAAATATCTTTGCTAAAGTAGTCTTATAGAATTTCTTTAGGAATATAAGCTTATATGGTGGTCCTACAGAATTTCTTTAAGAATATAAGCTTATATGAATATAAGAAGTATGTTTGCTAAGGTAGTCCTATAGAGTTTCCTTAAGAATATAAGCTTGTAAGATAAATAAGAAGTATAAATAAGTATATGTTGAATGAGTCTAAATGCTTATGGCCATGCTATTTGTAAATAAGAAATGCAAATAAAGTAAGTCAGAGGTTTAATAGAGGGATTATATGGTGAAGGCTTAATATAATCATTTAGAGTAGGAACCTTGGACACAGGAAGTAGCATCCCTAGCAGACTAGGCAGTTCAAAAGCCACCAATAGCAACAAAAAACAGCTTCAGAAAGCAGCAGCCAGGTGTTCATGGCTGAGACCCATGGAGCATCATAGCTTCCCAAGCAGCAGACACCAAGAGCCAGCGAAAGCAGAGCCAGCACTAGTGGCGAGGGTCTGCAAGCTTTCTGCCATGAAGAAGCCATGGTGAGAAGTAGACATGCTAAGCTACAAGAAAGGCTAATGGCAGGCAGCAGCTTAGAAAGCCCAGCTGAGACGCTATACTTCAAGAAAGGTGAATGCAGACAGCGGCTTGGAGAGCCCAGCTGAGACGCTATACTTCAAGAAAGGCGAATGCAGACAGCGGCTTGGGGAGCCCAGCTGAGACGCTATACTTCAAGAAAGGTGACTGGCAGACAGCGGCTTGGGGAGCCCAGCTGAGACGCTATACTTCAAGAAAGG
>CABHPH010147870.1:0-40826 GCA_902168325.1 Peromyscus nudipes | reverse complement strand
CCCCCCAACCTCAAAATCCACTAGAGGGGCTTGTGTCTCCATCAGTTTGTGATGACTAAGTGTGTCGTGGAGCACTATGGAATGTGTGACTATAACTCTGTGATGTCGGTGGTGGCAGGACTCTTAAATGTCCATCTGGAGCATCTGGATTGTGCTATGGAAAAGCCTTAAACACAACATCTCACACCCGCAGGGCTACTGGACAGGAGCTAGGGCAAGCCAGGGAAGTGTTCCTAGAAAATAGTGTTACAGTAGGTTGCTTCTTAGTAATCCATAGCCGTAGATGTAAAGATTCTGAAGGAATGTGTTGCCTGAACACAAAAACAATGCCCAGCTGACTGAGCAGAAAGTTGCATAAGCTTGTGAAATTATCTCTAACATAAAGATGGATATATGGGCTGGAGAGATTGCTCAGTGATCAAGACCACTTGTTGCTGCTGCAGAGGGCCAGAGTTCAGTTCCTAGTACCCAGATTGGGCTGCTTACAACTTTCTGATAACTCCAGTGCCAGAAAGATGCTCCAACGAGCCAAAATTCCTTTAAATGTGACAAATCCTTTAAAAAGTCTCAAAGAATATTATATATGTGTACATGAAATGATAAAACAAGAAATACATTAAACAAACATCTAGAGTAAGTATGATAGCTTTTGTCTAGAGGGCATGAGCCCCTGGATTCTATCCTTAGCACAGAAGAAAGAAAAAGCATCCGTGGATCTCTTTATATAAAATATTAATGCAAATGATAATTATAAGTCACCTGGAAACTTTTTTTGGTCAGATACAACTGTATATAAATTGCCAAGAGGACAACGACTTCCTAGGCTTTGAGAAAGACACATGCAGTAAACTATTACATTTACATAACTGGGGAATTCCTTCTTAGCTGTTCAATAATGCTGGCCAAGAAGTTGGTGATGATCTGTCTGTGACCCTGACTGTCGTGCACTGTACTCCAGTTACACTTAATAATTAGAAACTAAACCTAAGCAAGACAGTAGTCACACAGGTCATGCGTCTGGTTTTTTTAATGACTCATCTTTTCCATCTACATGGAAATTGGCAACCCTTGCTGTATTATGGTACCACGCAGCGGCTTAGCAGTTATTGGCCCTTGAGATACTTTATTCTAAGGTGTTCCAAAGAACTTAGGATGCAGTAAAATTCTGCCTTCTTTTCATACTTTTCTGCCTGGTGTTACGATAGGTACGAAATGATGTCAGTCGGTCAGCTTTGCCTGGTCCTCTGGGTGAAAACAGTGCACAGTGTTCTTTCATTTTCCTCTTGAAGTGGGTACAGCTGCTGCGTCACCAAGTTAGTGAGTCAGTTAGGACAAGAGACCACTGTTGAGCTTCTCTCCTTTGTTGTTCTTGTGTCTGTCAACAGCTGGTTCTGGTGTCTGCACTTCACTCCTCAGTGCCCAGTTTAAGCTCTGAAAAGGGGAGGGAATGCATGCATGACTCAGGGGAGCTAGATGGGCACCTGTTGCATCCTAGAGGCTAGTACACTTCCTCACAGAAGAGCAAAACTCACGCCTTGGGTATTTCCATCTAGTCACACACAGCAGAAGTGTGTGGATCTGGAAGCTTCTTTTTTTTATGGTCTAAAAGAACTCATGCAATGAATGAAAACCGTTTGCCTTGTCTTTGGAAGTCTTCTATATTTGGATTTAAAGTAGCTCACCTCATTTATCACCTACAGACTGGCCCTTCTTCTAGTATAAGAAACTCAAGGTCTCTCTATCTCTCTCCCCTCTCTCACTCTGCCTCCCCCCTCTTCTACTCTATCCCCCTCTCTCCCTTCTCTTCCCCTTCTCATTCCTTCCCTCTTTCTCTGTATTTCTCTACTCTCCTAAACTTTATATTCCTGAAATATAAGTTCTCTAAAAAAGCAAAATAAAAAATATTGGTGCTGGGGTTTGAACTCAGTGGTAGAGCATGTGTTTAGCACACGTGAGGTCCTTGATTCAAAACCAGCACCAGAATTCAAATCAAAGTCAACAACAACCACCAAGCCCAATGGGATTTCTTTGCACACCCTGCGTCTGGGCCAAGACAGATGTTTCTGAACACCAGAGATGAACCCTGAAGCCTGAAGTGCAAGTAGACCTGTCATTTGGGCTAGCATACGGAAACAGTCAGTTTTAATCACTGAAGTTTTGAGTCTTCCAAACTTCCAAGAGTGAAACCGGCCATTCCTCCTACAAGATGAAAGGAAACAGAAGAAAGCCTTGCCATTGGTTCAGTGAACACCAACAGTGAGAGAGCCTGAAGTAGCAGAACAGCGGGACCTATAAATCAGCTGCTGGAGGAAGACCAGGGTGATGGAACACAGGACAGCAGGCTGAGCCCAGGCATAACGGAAGCTGCTGGAAGCTGCCATAGCAGCAGCAGAGGTTAGCCGTGGAGGATTTTTCACGGTGGCTGAATTGAGAATTGCAGTTGCTCTTATGGGAACTATGGAGCCTCACAGTTGAAAGCGTCAAGACCTACTGGAGACTTAATCTCTGACACATATTTAAAGTTAGGCTTGGGGTCTTGATGCAACTTTGACGGTTGAAAACTGAGCGTTCACCCCAAAGAGATGCCTGGCACTCACTAGATGCCTAGAACTTAGTGTAAAATATTGCTACACTCTGAAGATGCGTCTTGGTCTAGAAACACTGGCTCACCTCAATCTCTATACATCTGCACTTGTTTTTTTTTTTTCCTGAACACTTACCAGTGGGCCAGAAGGAGTGTGTGGTGGTTAATCTTCATCGTCGACTCTACTGACTTAGAAGCATACTGACTTAGAAACTCACTTCTGGGCACACCCCGAGGACATTTCCAGAGAGGCTTAACTGAAAAGAGCAGACCCACCCTGAACATGGGCAGCACTGTTCCAGGTGATGGGACCCCAGACTGAATACCAAGAAGTGAGTGGAGCACCAGCATTCACCTCTCTGCCTCCTGCCAATGGACACAGCGTGACCAGCAGCCTCACACGCCTGCTGCCATACCTTCCTCTCCCTTTAGAGCACAGTCTCAAACTGTGAGCCAAAGGAACCCTTCCCTTCATTAGGTCTCCTTTGTCATAGCAGTGGGAAAGGTAATTAGTGTAAAGTGGAGCATCAGGCAGCCAAATTTAACTCAGTATCTTCCGGATGCCACACCATAATCTTTTCTTCAGTCACAACTTGAACAATACATTTTTAGATGCACACTTAAGAGTCTCTCGGAGGCTTTGAAAAAATAAACGTCCTCTAAGGAGTTAGCTAAGGGTGGGGTGGGGCTGTGACGCCATTTCTACAGATGGCACAAGAGAATGATGTAGGTCTGGCTCCAGGCCAAGAGGAAGTCCAGCAGAGTTCTGGATAAAGAAGTTTATGTTGAGTCCCAGCTGGCATTTTAGCTGAGTAGAGCACCCTCCTGCAAAGGTTCTGGCAGGAAGGAGATATTCTAAAGAGACACTTACACTCTCCCTTTGGTTATTGGGTTATTGCAACAATGAAGTCCCAAGAAATTGGAATTCCCCCTTAGGTGTCTCCCACTGGGAGAAGTTAAAGGTTGCAACCTCGTGCCAATCAGGGGAAGCTTTTGTCAGCACACCATGGGGGAGAGACTGGAAGCCTGGACAACGATGGCTGAATGACTGGGGGTACCACACCTTGACCAAGACTGCCTACTTATGGGTACTTCTTGCCATACCTAAACTTAAATCTGTGACAGGCTGGTGGGCCTAGGATGTGTTAAAAATGATAAGCGGCACTAGTTTTCGTGTGGAAAAGTCACAAGGCATAAGCCATGAGCCATGAGCCATGAAAAACCCAAGATCAGAGCTTTATTGGGGGTCGGGGGTCGGGACAAAAGAACCAGGAGGGGGGAAGATGCACGTGCAGAGAGAGAGAAAGATAGAGATAATGAGGGGAAGAGAGAACAGAACAGAGAGAGAGGAGGAGTCTGTGTCCGGCCTTTTAAGGCGCAGGTGGGCTTATGGAGCTACGCCACGCATGCGCTGATTGCATGGCCACGCTGCGTGCATGTAATCACCAGTGCACACTGATGATGTAAGACACAAGACCTCTTGCTTAGCTCCTGAACTGTGCTGTCTTTATCCAATCGTGTCCTGGACAAAATGCTGCGGTGCAGTTCTGGATGGTAGACTGGATAGTAGACTCTTTTAACAGATGTTGAGCAGAAACGGATGCTAGAGATATACTGGCAGGGAGACAGTGTTGAAAAGAGGGAGCCCAAGTTGGAGCTTTTGAGAATGGAGAGAAATCAGAAAAAGAGTTCCAAAGGTGTGTTCGAGGGCAAGGTGAGGTTTTGTGACTGGAGTAGTTAGGCTTAGAACCTGGGTCTTGGCAGCCCTGGCCAGCTAGCCTTTCCTTTTGGGTATCAATAAGCTACTTCAATGAATAAGAGTCGAGAGCAGAAAAATAATATCTATTCAATGTAGCCACATCGGCAAGACGACTAAATAAAGAGGCACATGACACCCCCATCCTAAGCCTGTCACAGATTTAAGTTTAGGTACGGCAAGAAGTATCCATAGGTAGACAGTCTTGGTTAAGGCGTGGTACCTCTGGTCATTCAGCCATCGTTGTCCAGGCTTCCAGTCTCTCCCCCATGGTGTGCTGACAAAAACTTCCTGTGATTGGTACGAGGTTGCAACCTTTAACTTCTCCCAGCGGGAGACACCTAGGGGGGAATTCCAATTTCTTGAGGCTCATTGTTAAAATAATCTATTAACCAAAGGCAGAGTGTAAGTGTCCGTTTGGAATATCTCCTTCCTGCCAGAACCCTTGCAGTAGGGTGCTCGACTCAGCTAAAAAGCCAGCTGGGACGCCGCTTTCTCTTTGGTAGCCTAGGGGAAATCCCACACGGAGCCACTGGCCTCTCAGTTCTGAGTTTCCTGCCCTGCAGCCCTTGCCAAGTTCTGGTGCCACGCTTAGCGCCCGGTGCAGACCCCTGTAGGCGGCGCCAGCCGCACAGGGCGGTGCTGGAGACCGGGAAGTTCGGGCCCTAGGCTCGGGACATCCCCTTCCCTCACTTCCCGGTCCTCGAGGACCGAGGCCCAGATAGCCAGAGGGCGCGGGGCGAGAGGCGGCTGGTGTCCCCCAGGTAGGTCGGTCGCTCCACACCCCTTCCGGAGCAGGGCCAGGGACGAAGGGGCGGCCGATGGGAGCTCCGTGGTGCGGGGACCCGGTTCCCACGGTGATGCACATGCGCCCCCAGCCGGGCGGTTCAGCTTTGGAGACTGGCGTGTTTCTAGTGGTGGTCCCTGCGGGAAGAGGAACACCCAGAGTAGGATAGAGCTGTGGCGCCTGCAGAGCCCGGAGCCCGTGGCAGTGTGACAGGTGTCCTGTCAGCTTGTCTAGCTCCGGGGTCGCCGAGGGGAGCCTCTGCAGTGCCCCTGAACCCCGGTGACCGAGGCACTGTCCCAGAATTACCGGAAAGGGATGTTCTCCAGCTCCGCCCTCTCTTGGCCCCGGGCTCGGAGCCTGGTGCAGAGTCGGTAAAGACATTCTTTTGCTGGAGGTGTGTCCGCAATCACTGTTTCGAACTAGGAAGCAGTGTAGGTTGTTGTACTGCGACCTAGAAGTGGAAAAGATGTCGCACGAGGCAGTGCACAGACTATTCCTTTCTAACTGTGATCTTGCTTCTGCGAGTCGGGGCTTCTCTTCTCTGTGTTCCTTACCTCTGAAGCGTCGTTGCATTTCTGCCAAAAAAAAGGCAGCAGATTGCCCATAACCATGTGGATGTTAGGAACTGAACCCAGGTCCTCTGGAAGAACAGCAAGTGTGTTTTATGGCTGATCTATTTCTCCAGCCCCTATAGCTTTCTCTTGATAACTGGCTGTGCATTTGCCCTTTTGATTTTTAGTGTCCTTAAGAAATGTATCTCTTGGAATCCGCAGGTGACAGGCCTGGGATATCGCTCATCAGCAGAGTGCTTTGCTGGTCTGCACAGAGCCTTTGTTTGATCCCCAGCACTGAGTGACAGGGCACAGTGGTGCACCCTGTGATCCCAGCACTCTGGAGGTGGAGGCAGGAGGAGCAGTAGTTCAGAGTCCTCCACAGCCACACGGTGAGTTCAAGGCCAGCCCATGACGGATCAGACCATCTCAAAAAGAAAAACCAGCAGATGATTTCTAGGTTGTGCATGTTAAGTTGACATCTCTAGGTTGTAGATGTTAAGATGTTAAATGAAGTCCCTCTTATTCAGTATAATTAATATTTTGAAGTTTCCAATCATTGCCTAGGTACTTTTTTATTTCCCCCTATTTTATGTGTTCTCTCTTAACTTGACTTCCTTAAACGTGGGGGAGTGATTTTTTCATTGGGCATTTATCCAGTTAAATGTTAATTCACTTACAAATTTAGAAGTACAAAAAGGTTAACTGATAGCTTAGATACTTCCAAAACATACTGTCAACATCGGGCAATTTTTGTAAAAATTAAAAGTTTAAGGTGCAAATGTTCCTTTCTGTTCTTGGAACAGAAAGGAACTTGGAATATGATGAAATAAGACACCTCCCAACAGTCATGATGTTCGCTATTTCCCTTTAGGGGAGGAAGAGAGTCACTCTGTCTAAGCCAAGCCTCCCCACCCATCTTTTGTTCTTTGCTAAAGATTCGGTAGCACAGGCAATACCTTCTGTCAGATCAGCAAGCTGGGCGTTTTACACCCGAAGTAATTTCTCTTTTTTGAAAACAGAAGGAGAAAAAAAAAAAACCCTTTTCCTGGCATCTAAGATGTAAACACAAGGTTCTCGTTTATGGAACTGAAGAAGCCTTAAGCGGACCTTCAGAGAGTCCTTATGTAAAGAACTCCACATGTTGTGTTTGCATGCAGTTTCATTAAGTTGCACATGTATATATATTCAGGTAAAACATTCATATATATATGTAATAAAGTAAGTGCTTGCCACCAGGCCTGATGACCTGAGTTCAATTTCCGGAATCCACAAGGTAGAAGGAAAGAACAGGCTTTGTCAAATTGTTCTCTGACCTCCACACATGTGTTGTGGCACTTGTGTGCCCCTCCTCCCCAAAATAAATAAGTGCAGAAAGTATTTTGGAAAATTGTGGTGTTATTTAACTGAGCAAATATGGCAATGGCACATGGATGCACGGAAAAGCTACAGGGTATAGGGCCCAGAAGGTACACCTGGAGAAAAGTGTTGGATTCTCCCATGGAAGCATATTGGCAAAGTGAGACAAACTGCCATGTTTCATTCACATTCATCTAAGCAGTCCTTGTGGGATTGGACATAGCTTTTTGGACTTAACTCTGCAGAAAGAGAAGATCTAAATGCCCCTCATCTCAGCAAACCATGACTCCCTCTGCCTAGGGCTCCAAACCATCCTCCTGTCCGATAGTCGTAGGAGCGGGCATGAAACTTTTTTTTTGGTCAGAGAATGGGCTGTTTCCGGACCTTCATTTGGTTCACATGCCCAGTAAGAGAGGTAGTTTAGTCCTGTGGGATCATGAGCCAAGGGCGCAACGAATCAAGGAAGAGACATGCTTGATGAGGCATGCCAGGGGCATTAAAGAAACCTAGAAACCCATATGGCCATGTCTAGTTCATGTCTTTTAACTATTTGCTTGTTCATTCGTCCATGTATTCGTTGGTTTATTGTTCGACCCACGCATACTGAGTCCTGTTTTTTTGTTTTTTTTTTTTTTTTCTCAGATGGTTGTGTTTTTAAGTTTCTTCACTGGCAGACGAATATCTGCGAGTGCTATTGTATATATCAGGAAATTAAGTTTCAGTCCTCATTCATGCATTTGTCTCTAACTTATTGCTTGTACACATGCATTCGAGAGCGGGGAGATGCACACAAAAGTGAGAATCATAATACAACTGATCACTCAAATATGCTTCTTTCATTTTAAGGTCAAATCTTGGAGGATGCTACGTGCTCTGTGGACCTTCTATATCTTGGTGGCCATGACAGTCCTCTCCAGGGAGGGCTGTTCTGCTCAGGCACCTCTGTCATGTGATGCTGCTGGTGTGTGTGATGGCCGCTCCAAGTCTTTCACCTCCATTCCCTCAGGACTCACAGCAGCCATGAGGAGCCTTGACTTGTCTAACAACAATATCACTTCCATTGGCCATGATGACCTGCGGGGGTGTGTGAACCTCCAGGCTCTGATGTTGCAGTCCAGTGGAATCAACACAATAGAGGAAGGTGCCTTTTCTTCCCTGAGCAGTCTTGAACATTTGGACTTGTCTGATAACCACTTATCCAGCTTATCTTCCTCCTGGTTCAGGCCCCTGTCCTCTTTGAGATACTTAAACTTACTGGGAAATCCTTACAGGATACTGGGGGAAACGTCACTCTTTTCCAGCCTCACAAATTTACAAACCCTCAGGGTAGGAAATGTTGCCACCTTCAGCAGGATTAGGAGAATAGATTTTGCTGGACTGAATTCTCTCGACGAACTTGAAATCAAAGTGCTAAGTCTCCAGAATTATGAGCCCCAAAGTCTCAAGTCGATTCAAAACATCCACCACCTGACCCTTCACCTGAGCCAGTCTGCTTTCCTGCTGAGGATTTTTGCAGATATTCTGAGTTCTGTGGGATATTTAGAACTGAGGGATGCTAGCTTGGCCAGCTTCCGCTTTTCAGAACTGTCCACGGATGAAATAAATTCACCGATGAAAAAGCTAGCATTCCGAAGTGCGGATCTCACTGACGCAAGTTTTAATGAACTTCTGAAGCTGTCGCAGTATGTCCCGGAGCTGTCGGAGGTAGAATTTGATGACTGCACCCTCAATGGAGTGGGCGATTTTAACCCATCTGAGTCAGACATCATGAGAGAGCTAGGCAAAGTAGAAGCACTAACAATACGGAGGTTGCACATCCCCAAATTCTATTCATTTTATGATCTGAGTACCGTATATTCCCTCCTGGAGAAAGTTAAGCGAATCACAGTAGAGAACAGCAAGGTCTTTCTGGTCCCTTGTCAGTTTTCACGGCACTTAAAATCATTAGAATTCTTGGACCTCAGTGAAAATTTGATGGTCGAAGAATATTTGAGAAACTCAGCCTGTGAGAATGGCTGGCCTTCTCTACAAACTTTAATTTTGAGACAGAATCATTTGAGGTCAATAGAAAAAACTGGAAGGATTTTACTGACTCTGAAAAACCTGACTGCCCTCGACATCAGCAGGAACAGCCTTCATCCCATGCCTGACACTTGTCAGTGGCCAGAAAAGATGCGCTTCCTGAACTTGTCCAGTACAGGGATACAGGCTGTAAAAACGTGCATCCCTCGGACGCTGGAGGTGCTGGATGTTAGTAACAACAACCTCAATTCGTTTTCTTTGTCTTTGCCTCGGCTTCGAGAGCTCTATATTTCCAGAAACAAGCTGAAGACTCTCCCGGATGCCTCCTTGTTCCCCGCGTTACTGGTCATGAAGATCAGAGAGAATGCCTTAAGTACTTTCTCAAAAGACCAACTTGGTTCTTTTCCCAGACTGAAGACTCTGGAAGCAGGTGGCAACCACTTCATCTGCTCCTGTGAACTCTTGTCCTTCACAATGGAGCAGTCAGCACTGCTCCAGGTCCTGGCTGACTGGCCAGACAGTTACCTGTGTGACTCTCCGCCCCGCCTGCGTGGCCAGAGGGTCCAGGACTCCCGGCCCTCAGTCTTGGAGTGCCACCAGGCTCTACTAGTGTCTGGCGTCTGCTGTGCCCTTCTTCTGTTGATCCTGCTCATAGTCGGCCTGTGCCACCATTTCCACGGGCTGTGGTACCTGAGAATGATGTGGGCGTGGCTCCAGGCCAAGAGGAAGCCCAAGAAAGCTCCATGCAGGGACATTTGCTATGATGCCTTTGTTTCCTACAGCCAACAGGATTCCTACTGGGTGGAGAACCTCATGGTCCAGCAGCTGGAGAACTCTGACCCGCGCTTCAAGCTCTGTCTCCACAAGCGGGACTTCGTTCCTGGCAAGTGGATCATTGACAACATCATCGACTCCATTGAAAAGAGCCACAAAACCGTGTTTGTGCTTTCCGAGAACTTCGTGCGCAGCGAGTGGTGCAAGTATGAACTGGACTTCTCCCACTTCAGGCTCTTCGATGAGAACAACGACGCGGGCATCCTTGTTTTGCTGGAGCCCATTGAGAAGAAAGCCATTCCCCAGCGCTTCTGCAAGCTCCGCAAGATAATGAACACCAAGACCTACCTGGAGTGGCCCCGGGATGAAGCCCAGCAGGAAGTGTTTTGGGTAAATCTGAGAACTGCAATAAAGTCCTAGATTCTCCACCCAGTTCCTGTCCTGCACTAACCATGGGTCTTTGTGACATGAACTGTAACAAAGTTTATTCTGACATAATTATTTAAGTACTGTAGAATTGTACCCTTGAGGATTTAAGTATGACTAATAATTGTGAGCTTTATCTTGAATGCTGTTATATAAATATTTTATATTAGGAAAATGTTTATTTTTTGTTATTTTATAGATAACCAAGATCTCTCTCCAGTACTAATATCTGAATAACCTGTTCCCTCAGCACATCTGGAAATGGCGCACGTAGACTGGAGATTTAATATTTGAAATCGAGTCAGTGTGCTTCCTGCACAGAAGCACAGGGGGTGGCTATGGAGGATTTTCCAATCTATTCACAAGCCATCCTTCTGTGTAACATCTCAAGGGCAAGGGGTCACAATATTGGGGGCATTCAGACAAATTTGTTTCTGTTCCTAGAGAGAGGGTTCTGTCTCCTCATCAGATCTCTCAGTATAAATGGCAAGGGTGCATTTTCATGTAAACTGGGTTTGTTTTTCTGAGTATTTGATCTGTTTCTCTAGACATAATTCTTTGAAATAATGTATGCAATACAAGATACAGTAAATCCTCTTTTGCCATGAGAACATAACTGGTGAGTATAAATAAAATATTGATTTGGAAGGATCTGAAGAAAGTCTCCCATGTTCTGGTGCAGAACTGGATTTCAGCTGTCCATTCCCAGTGTCTGGTTCTCTGGCTCCTGCCTCCCTCAGACAATCTGTTGCTTTTGCTCCTGGGAAAAGTCTTGTTTCTAATTCTATAAAACTTTTCTTTTTTTTTTTTCTATCTGAAAAAAAATACATGTGAACGTAATATTTTAAAAATAATTATATACCTAGAGGTTTCTTATGATTCTTACAAGATGCAGTAATCTGAAGACAAATACCACTGCCTTTAATGTTTATAAGTAAGATTTGATAGTGCATCAGTTTTAATGGGTTATTTGTTAAGAGTTCTTCACTGATTCTCAGCAATTTTTATCTTGTGTTGGGAACCACATTCAAAAAGAGATTGAACTTCCTTTGACCTGTGTTAAATTCCTGGCCAGAGCTAGGTTTGTGTTGTTAATTGGGTTTTGGAGTCAGAGACATTTGGGTTAACTATATGCAATCTTGGGCAAGTCACTTGACCTAACTCAAGATAGTTTTCTGATGGGCAGTATGGTCTGTACATGTTGGATTATTGAGGGTTTGAGATGCAGCAATATAAGAAAACCACACTCCCTGGCTGCCGTCATTGCCAGAAGGGTTATGGGGACAGAGGTTTCAGACCTGTCCAAATGGGACCTATGGGTACACATGGCATTAGAGGGATGCCTGTTGTAGATCTTTGCTACTGATACTAGTATTTTATAGGAAATTATTCATTTTTGTATTTTACTGTTCATATGTCGATATGTTCCCCTTATGTACACTAGCGGAGACATTAGTGACATTGCTGTTCATAGAAAAATGCCCTCAAGGAAAAAGTTCATTATTGTATAATGAGCTTTAGTGTGGGAACTCCTACAATGCTTCTTCCTTTCACAAACTCCCAGGAGCGTCCTGGGAAGAAAACATAGACCAGCCTGTGAAATAAATGAACAAACTCAGAAGAAGGAGCCCTGAGGAGATACCACAGAAATCCAACACAGTAATGAACTTTCTTTTTACTTTTCCATTTCCTACAGTGAGAAAGACCAAACATAGACTTAATCTATGCATTCAGTCAGACTAGTGTTGACTTGATCCATTGCAGATCTTTTTTTCAAGAATTTAAACAGCAATAGCAATAGCTTCACAGTTTGATAGATTTAAACTTACCTCTCATCTTCATTACTCATATAGAGGAAAATTACTTTCAGCAAAGTGGCAGGATGTAGAATTACCACACACAAAAGTTGGTAGCCTTCCACGAACCCGTGGCAGACACACTGTGAAAGAAATCAGGGACGCAATCCCATTGACAGTAGCCTGAAGAAAATACCTTGGGGTAAATTTAACTAACGAACCGAAAGATCTCTACAATAAAAACTTTAAAACACTGAAGAAAGGCCGGGCGGTGGTGGCGCATGCCTTTAATCCCAGCACTTGGGAGGCAGAGGCAGGCGGATCTTTGAGAGTTCGAGGCCAGCCTGGTCTACAGAGCGAGATCCAGGAAAGGCGCAAAGCTACACAGAGAAACCCTGTCTCGAAAAACCAAAAAAAAAAAAAAGAGAGAGAGAAGAAAACTGAGAGTGGCAGTCTGCCGGCCACCGTGACTCACTCTGAGTGTGCATATCCTCACTTCAGGGAGAGACAGGGACAGTTAGGGTGGAATGGGGGTGGCACACTGGGGTGGGTGGGGCTGGGGCTGCACCAGCTTCATGGACCTGTTGAACTTGCTTAACCATTTGGCCTTGTTTGTTCTCACCTTGTTGATTATAATAAGAATTAGATGAAGGCCGACCTGAGGACTCTTTTGTACAGTAATTTCTTGTGCAAAGGCATCTGCGCGTTTCCCTGACTCCTGCATTTGTGCACTCCCTGTGCACACGCTCTGGCATTCCCAGTCCTAGATTCTGCACATTCCTTGTCATCTTTTACTGGCAGGCACCAGAGTTACATGTGTTCTTAAGCTTATAGATCTTCCTCCTCCCCCCAAACCCCCTCCTGTTTGAACCCAGGGCCTCGTACATGCTAATCATTACCACTAAATTGCAAATGTTTCCATTAACTTCTTAAATGTTTTCCTCAACTTTTAAAAATTATAAAGGGCCAATTATTTTAATATAAACATCTCATCTTCAAGCATGCACAAATTCATTTATACACATCATCTCTAGAAAGTCTGCCCAGTGTCCTCCATCGGGCACGAATCCTGCTTTCTGACAGGACCAGGGCTGGATTCTAAGACACCAGAACCTGCTGTGAAAACTCATGGCCTCTTAGGTTACAGGTTACCGCATGATCACGTGCTACTCATCTTTTTCCCTCGCCACCTTAGGCAGGAGTCTAGGAAATTTTTATCAAATGAATATTTGAATGGATCTTTCAAAACTAATTATTTTTGGAAATTAGTATTTCCATGCTCTCCGGTATTTCAGATTTGGGAAAATGATTAACTGTAACTACTGATTGGTATAGAGTCCTTGGTCTCAATGTGGTTTTGGGGCCAAGAGCATATGGTTTTCCATCCAGGTTGCTACCCATCCGTGTTGACAGCAATGACATAGAACTTCCCTCCCTAAGAAACAGAGGGCTGTGGAGGGGGGACCCTGGTGAGGCCATCGATCTAATGCCTCCAGACTAGCTCTCTATGCAACTAAAAGTTTCCACTATTTTATGTTCTTGGAATCTGGGACATTTTTGCAATGTGCTTGGATTAACATAAAGTGGTATATTATAAGAAGGATCATGAGCTCAAACCCATACAGCCAGTCTTTTATTTAAAAAGGCTGGCATAGAGCCACACCTTCCAGACAGGTACAGAGTTCTGGGGTCATGGAGCCAGTGCCAAACGGCCCCATCCTCTATATTACGCTCTTTCATCTTTGAAATTTCAATGCTGGAAGCTTGCAAACTTGCAGAGCTGCTACAGAGAGAAACTCAGATAGTCTCTCCTGGCTAATATGACTCATATTTGCTCACTCTTTGCTAATATGACTCATGCTAAAATGGGCCATTAATAATACTCCCCGCAAAGCATATTTAAAGGTGACTACATTTTAGATTACATATGCACACATGTACAGCAATCCCTAAGGGCTTTTAAAGATGGAGAGAGAAAATATTTTCACTTGAAAATGGCAGAGGAGGCTCTGTTCCAACATTTGAAAAGTAAATCATACTTAAAACTAGAGCCAGACTTGGAAAATTTCTATGAAGAATGATAGTTTCTTGGGGGTGTGTGTATCACACTAAGGAAAAAAAAAACACTGTAGAATTCCATATGGGATATCTTTGTGTTTCTTCCCCTAAGTTTTTAAGGCTTAAATGTTGAAGAAAGGCTCCTATTACATTTGAGATGCATTTGGACCACTTTCTGACTCTTATAGCTGAACTAGTGGTAAGTGTTCAGATTAAAAAGGACCATTCACATCACTGGCCATGCACATCAAAGGCATTAGGTATGGTTGGCTAGATTAAGTGGGTTGCAGTGGCAAAGGATACCTGGTTCAAGCATCTCACCACACCAGAGCTTTGGTCTGAGCAGGTGTGTGGAGACATAATGTAAAGATGAGCGATGCTTTGCTGTATGCTTAGGAACAAATGAAAACACGGACTGCTGGCCAACCAAACACAACTTTGGTATCGACAATCTCAGTCTTGGCCATCATGGGTTGGTTTGTTCAAGGGTCCTAAGCCAGCATTTTCTAACTGGGGCTATTCTCACAGAAACCTGGTTTATAGGTCCAGGCTTATCCACTGTGGTTTGAATGTGAAATATCCCTCATGGATTCATGTGTTTGGACACTTGTTCCCAAGGTGGGGCACCAAATCAGAAGGCTGTACGATCCTGAAGGGGTGGGTGAGGCCTCTGTGGCAGAAGAATGTCACTGGGCATGGACCACTGAAGGTTGTATTCAGCCTTGGTTCCAGCCTTGCCCTCTGTATTACGGTCAGCCATGATATGAACAACACGCACGACATGCTCTGCCACCATGCCTACCTCGCCACAGTGAGTTGAAACCCCCTGAAACTGTGAGCCATAATCAGTCTCTCTTCCCTCAAGTTGTTGCCACGAAGCAGTGTGGTCATAGCTATGTGAAGGTGACCAATACAGACTCCTACCACTCCAGGTCCTTCAGCCAGCAGAGAGCTGTTGGATCAGGACCTCATAGGTAGTAGTGCTAGGTGGTCCAAAAACAAAATGCCAAAAGCCAGTCCCTCCTTTTGTGTCCTAAAGTGTTGGGCTGCTTTATGGTGTCACCCTTCTTAAAGACCCCATCCTAGAAACTTTACAAGAGGTCTGGTTTTCTTCTCCCCTATTCTGTTGCTACAAGTGGGTTCCTAAGACTATTTCCAGTCAAAGTGGACTTTGTGTGTGTTGTTCTACCAAGATTTAGACACCAGGCTCTATATCAATGGTTCTCAACCTGTGGGTCACAGGCGTTTTGGGTGTTGAACAACCCTTTCACAGGGGTCTTCTAAGACCATCAGAAAACACAGATATTTACATTATGATATTCACAACAGTAGAAAAATTACAGTTATGAAGTGGCAACAAAAATAAGTTTATGGTTGGGGGTCATCACAACATGAGGAACTGTATTAAAGGGTCGCAGCATTAGGAAGGTTGGGAAGCACTGCTTTCTATGAACGTCTTGCATTCTCGTCAGTCTTGGACTTGATATACTCCACAGGGTTTTGTGGTGCTGGGATGAATCCAAGGCCTCCTGCACACTGAACACACACTCCGGCCCTGAATGACACCCCTACACTATACTTGGTTCTTTTTCTCACTCTCAACCCCCCTCTCTCTGCTCCTTTTTGTCCATTTGCTCACTTATGGCTTCTAGCAGCTTCTCCAGGCTGCACCCTGCTCAAAAGCATCAGCCTTCCTGCCCATGTGGGATGAAAAGCCTTCTTTTTTAAAGGAAATGGCAATAAAGGAGGGGGCATGTCTTAATCAGCCGCTCATTATTCAGCAGGGATCATCAGAAAGTCTCAAGTACAAACAGGGCCAGGAGACAAAGGTCGGGGCTTGACTGTGGGAGTCAAAGCAAGGCAGAGGAGACGGGAACAGAAGGGGAAGATGGGAAGCCAAAGGCTGCAGGAAAGCCCATCAAGGGTTCTGTGGAGAGGACACCTGACAACTGGTAGGTGTTTTTGATGAGCCCTTCTTGTCAAGTGCCACAAAGATCTTCTGTCCACAGATCGCACAGATACTGCCTGACAGACTCCTGGTAGGCATCCTGATGACACAGAGGAACTACCAGGGAAGGGAAACGGAATGGTGTTGAAGAGGAGAGTGCCTGTCATCGGGTGCACACAGGACAGCCACTGCACATACTGTACTAGACAGTCCTTGGGACCTGGGGTCTTCCTCGCTTCTGAACTGAACTAGCATCTGAGATGCCTTTCCCTGTAGGGACAGCAGTCAGAGATGCTGAGCATCCCCAGTAGGGCCCATTAGTACCAACATACCCAGAGTGCATTGCGATTATAGCCATCCATCAAACCTCTGCATTTACTCTCCCTAAGTGGCGGTTGCCGTCCACACGGGGATTCTGCTACAGGGGCCGCTGTTGAGCTTATACAGTCCCTCCCCTCCCTGATCTATTTTCTCCTGGAGATTCCCAGTCAGAGACTTGGATCAAATTCAAGCATTTATTTCCTTTTCAAGACTTCCACGTTATTATCTGCGCACTCAGCCCGATCAGCCCCTGAAAGCAACACATTGAGAATTTGAACTTGGGAAACCTTCATTTTCCAGAGCCACTGATGAGCTTTTTTGACCAACAGTGGTAACGCACCAGAACCCTCACAAAGCGGAAACAGTTCCTTTTGAACATAGCATTTATCTTATGATAGTTTTAGGTTAAAAGAAAATATTCAGAGATAGGACAGAGAGCGCCACACATGGCTTGGTCTGTTGTTGTTGTTAGGCAATCTATTTGAAGGATCAGGCTGACAAGTCCACGGAGCTAAGCAGGGCAGCCTGGTTAAGATTGGGGCTAGTGTGGAACCCCCCGCCCCTCCCCCGGAGGCAGGCTTCCTTCTCTGGATGCTTGTAGGTCAACCCTCGCTGTCGAGTGTGCTTTTCACTTAGTCCCCGTAAAAGGCCTTCATGGCAGCCCACTTTTCCTTTTCTTCTCCCCGTCTGTGTCCTAAGCGTGTTCGTCCTGTCGCTTTGGGCGTCTCCACTCTTTCTCTAAAGCCTTCCACCACCATATTGTGGCTTGTTCACCACCTGGATGACCTTCATGCTAACTTACTCAAAATGGCACAGCTCTTTTTTTTTTTCCTTCTCTCCCCCTCCCCCATTCTTTTTCCCATTCTTCTCTGGACAGCTGCCAAGATTTACAGCTTGCCTGCCTTGGGGTTTTCTTTTAGACTCTAATAAAATTGTCTTCAAGCTTAAAAAAAAAAAAGACCTTCATAGCTACATTTAGACTAGTGTTTCAACAAGCCCGCAGCAAATTCAGCTATTGCAACCTTCATGAGTGTGTGGGTCTATCATCAGCGAGGCAGCATTCGGCAAGAATCTGCCTACTATCACGCATTTGTTGATTTTATTCATGTTTTTATATCAGTGCGAACTCTGGGCTGTTTATTTTATACTCCAAGTCATAACCTAATGCTGCGTCTACGACCGGCCGGATACATCGGAGGCTCTCTTCCCTTTGACCTCCCTGTCACTGTGGGTTTTGTCTTCAGTGTCTTCTTACCTGTGGGTGCTCCAGGCTCATACTGACTATTCCTTACTCAGATCTATAATCAGCTACTTCTCTAAGGAGACCCGAGTCCTTTTACTGTAGGATGATATGAGAAACCAGGATCTGGGCACTGGAGTGCCATTGCTTCCAGGATCTGTTAGCTAAGAGAGCAAGTTAGTATCAGTACATACTAACTTGTGTGTGTATATACATGCCTATGTATTCTTGTACGTATTTTTCTGCGTCTTTACTAGACAATACAGGAATTTGTACGGATAGCTCCGATTCTAGCCCTTTGCTAATATGGAGGATTCGGGTCATTTCTCCTGGCTTGTCTGTAATCTCTCATTCTGGCAAGGAGAAATTCAGATTCCACTATCAGCTGTCCATTTATTTAATGGATCCATTCTAGAATGTGTGCATAAAAAGATCAGATTCATTAATCCATAGCCCTGGGGGTGATGACTACATATTAGTGAGAATATAGTGCTGTATAATCTCTCTTTGCTTTTAGCCCTATACTCTCCACTCAGTTTAAAGTCAGCATAAGACCATCATCCCACCCAACACACACACACACACACACACACACACACACACACACACACACACCATCTGTATGGTGATTTCACACATTTGCAAAAAACAGTTAGATTCCTTCTGTCAGACTACTTTCTTATCCTGGGATTCTCTGACTTCATAAATGGTTTTTAAAATTTTGCATGCATGAGGATATATCTCTTCTGCTATGTGGTTCTGTGGATTTTTGAAAATGCAGCGTCATGTATCCATCAGCCTAGCATCAAACAACAATTCCACTACTATAAAAGTCTCCCCAGGCTCCATCCTGCCAACCCTCTCAGTCTCTAACCCCCTGGCAAGCACTGATCTGCTCAGCATCTCTGTAGTGGTGCCTTTTCCAAAATGTCGAACGAGTGGAATCAGATCATGTGGAGCCTTTTTGGACTGGCTCCTCTCACTCAGAAATATGCAGTTAAGGCCCATCCATTTGCGGATGGCTTAAAAGCTTACTCCTTTTTCTTAGGAGGTTTTAAAACAAAGCAGATGCTTTGGCCCCACTCCCAGTGATTCTGACTTAATTGATCTGGTGTGGGGCTCAGATACTGGCATGGGAGTAGAGGTTTGCTCCTCCTTCACCTCCACCTCAGTCCCAAACACATGAACAAGGGTGAGCCTTTGTGTGTACACAAAAGCACCTGTATGTATACACCAACTTACTGGTGACTATAAAAATGTTTTTTTAATAGATTTTGAAGCTGAAATGAAGATGATAGAAGACAATAACGTATAGGACTGTGGGGTAGGATCTGGTGAGATGTCTAGAGAGTTGGTGCTTCGTGACTGGGCTGTCCCACCATTGAAGCTCTTCTTCCTGGTCCATGGGAAGACAGAGCACATACAATCTTTCTCTTCCTCTCATGTTCATCAACAGGCACAAGAGGCATCGATGATCATCTTAGAGACAGGATGTCTGGGTTTTGTTGGAGCTGGGAGTGAGAATGTTGTTTCCTGTGTACACCTTGACCATTATGAGAAGTGTGGTTTCTGGCACTTGTCCCTAAGGCAACACACGGGAGGAACCACAAGGTGTGGTATTTCAACATTTCACCTCGGAAGCTGGGTTGCAGGCTCTGGAGAGAGGGTACAATCGAACCTGGGGCAGATGGAGACAAGAGGTGCAGAGGAAGTCAAGTGCATGTCCCTTTAAGTCCTGCTCCACAAAGGAGAGGAAGGGCCAGAACCTCACACTCTGTCACTTACACCTAGTACCCACTTCAGACTGGCTGTGCACAAGACACAGGAAGAGCAGGACGGAAACTCACAGGAACACGGAACCCTCAGTTTCAGAGTGTTCAGAGATGCAACTAATCTTTATGGCAAGATTACCCTGAGTTACTGATTATTCTGAAATGTTTTATGTAGCATCAAACGTGATTATTTTCTTACATGGCTAAGAAGTCAGTTCAGGCCTTCACACATGTTAGTTAAGTGCTCTACTACTGAGCTCTGTCCTAACCCCTTACACGTTATTTTTACCCTATTAGATGGTGCTTCTGTCAGAAATAAGTGGGTTTTGTTATGGCTCATTGATTAATTCCATAAATGTTGGCAATTGGAATATGCTAGGCATGATAACTTGAATAAGTAACATATTTTATTTTAGAAAATAACATATTTCCCAATACTTCTATCCAAAGAGTGTGTTTTCCCTACATTTAAAAATGTATTGTGTGTGTGGTGGTGGAGTGGATGGGCACATGCCACGTGGCTCATGTATGAAGGTCAGAAGACAATTTGCAGGAGTCTTCGACCATGTGGATTCCAGATATTGAACTCACGTCATTAGCCTTAGCAGCAAGTGCCTTCACCCA
Organism: Peromyscus nudipes; assembly: GCA_902168325.1. NCBI lineage: Eukaryota > Metazoa > Chordata > Mammalia > Rodentia > Cricetidae > Peromyscus > Peromyscus nudipes. The sequence goes on along the minus strand of CABHPH010147870.1, from coordinate 20,808 downwards.
CTGAGCCGTCTTGCTGGCCCCCAGGAATGTATTTTTCTAATTAACTAACAATGAATAGTTTTTGATAGAATGAGACTCCAGGGAATAATGAGCCTGGAGAACTGTGACAACACCAAAAGAAATGATGCAGATATAGAAGAAGATGATGCTTCTTCCTCCATCTTAAATGGTTTCAAACGAAGAAAACAACACTTACCCCATAGTAGATGCCGCATAGTCTGAACAGATCTCAGCCAAGTCTCACTCTATTATTCCATAGTAAAGGGCATAGAACAAGGTTCCAATCCCCAAATCCAGGGAATCTGTGGATTTGGTTCTGTGGGGGAAAATGTGGAAGCAAGAAAGAATGTGGCATTTGGGTGGGGTAGAGGAGGGCTGGAGCTTGGGAAATACTATTGCCATATTATTGAACAGAGCTTTGTGGCTACACATTTGTTCAATAACTTTTTTCTGTTTTATATTTTTAAAACTGAAGACTGTGAAGTTCTCTTTCTCAGATTGTGGACAAAGGAATCCTTGGTGAGTCCCCCTTGTCCTTGGGTGATGTGCCCCAAGCCACCACGGGTGCATGAACTCTTGGATAGTACCGAGCCCTCTGTATGATGTGTTTTTTTTCCCATGCATTCGCACACATGCATCTATTGTGAAGTTTAATTTATAAATTAAGCACTGTAAGAAGTTAGAAAAAAAATTAACAGTGAAACGACATGGTGTAGTAAACACGGTCTGTGCTTTGAGAATGAAGTTTATGAAAATTTGGGTTACTTGAAAACAAGCATTGTGATTCAGGGGCAGCTGATCTAATAGCTGAGCTGGCTACTGAGTGACTTAGTACGGGGCAGCACATACATGGGAAGACGAACACTGGACAAAGGGTGGCACACGTTTCAGGTGAGATGGAGCAGCGTGGTGAAGGACTGCACAGGTTGCTGAGCTGAGGACGGCATGGAAGTCAATGCTACTCTTCATTTACAGAATTGTCCATTTAATGTATTGCATCTTTGTAGATTATGAGTAACGGAGGCCGCAGGAAGTGAAACTACGGATGAAGAGGGAGGGATAGAGTCATGAAACGCTTCTGTGTAATGCAGTGCTTAGAAAAGCCTGTTCTAACCAGTTTCAAGGTTTGGCTGGACATCCAAAGGCCTGGACAGCTTAGAAAAACCATCTCCAGAGGACACTGTATCCCAGTTACATAAGAATCCCAGGATGGGATCACAGGTCTTGGGATGAGAGGCTGTGTAGCAATAATTTTTGAAGGTCCCTCGACCCCAAGGGATGCTAAGGGCCCCTAACACTAGTAACCACTTGGGAAATAGTTCCTGACCTAAACACAGACTAGAACCACCTGGGGGAGATTTCTGATGTCCTGATGCAGGGGGCCTCCCTCCATTGCTCCTGAGTCCACGTGTGCTGGAGCTGGGAAAGAAGGCTGACTGGGGTGGCTATCAGGCGCATCTAAGGCTGAAGATTCTCTGCCATAGACATTGGGCTCTGCAGAATGTTTGCAAATACTCTGAATTGCCTGAAGAAGTGTCTGGAATAGATACCATTCCTTGTTCGAATTCGAAAGCATGGAGACTGGAGGGACAATAGTCAAGAGTGAAGCTCAGGTCTTCAGGCCCTTAAGGCAACAGAAGCTTGTTTCTGCGAGTTGAGTTACATTTCAAATGCACTAGGATTCTCTGGGACAGTCCCCTCCCCTGTTGGAAAGGAAAGATCTTAAGCAAACAAACCATACAATTAGCCCTAGGCTTGATTCATGAATCTTAACCCTTGCGTATTATTTGGTGTGTTTTATCTGTAAAACACTCTCCAATGCCAGCAGTGGCCTGACAGCCTTCACTGATTCGGGGAAGGGAGTGAGGTGGAGAGAATTTTATTTATTTATTTATTTATTTATTTATTTATTTATTTATTTATTTATTTATTTATTTATTTATTTATTTGAGATAGTAGTTCATTCTGCTGCCCAAGCTGACCTAGAGCTCACTTTTTCCTTTCATCTGGCTTCAAATCTGTTGTTGAGAATTGCATACATGAATACTGTTTTTTTTATGTATAATTTCCACTCCACATTCTTTTCCTCTGTTGATTCCTCCTCTGTCTCTCCCACTCCCTTTCAAAAACATGATCTCTTCTACTTTAATTATTATTGTTTTACACACACACACACACACACACACACACACACACACACACATCCATTTAGTGTCACTCATACATATTTATGGTTGACCATTTGGGATTGGATAACCTATCAAGGGCCGGTCCCTGGAGAGGACTGATTCAACCAGTAGCCGTTGATTTCCTGGAGTTCTTCATCTGGGAGTGGAGCCTCGTGAGACTTCCTCCATCCACAGTGGCCTGCCAACTGGTGTCATCATGGAGGACATGGTTGAGATTTCAGGGGTGCAGCTTCCTGTCATGTACAAAAGAAGACACTATCCCACAGGAGACCTCTACTTCTTGCAAACTTTCTGCTCTCTCTTCTAAGACGTTCCTGAGCTTCGAGATAGGTGTTGCATTGAAGATATGTGAGTCAGGTTGGGCATCCTACAGGCAGGTGTTTTCTGCATTTCGACCAGTTATGGATTTCTGTAATAGTCTCCATCTGCTGCTGCTGCTGCTGAAAAAAAAAATCTTCGATGAGGGCTGAGAGCTACACTTATCAGGCAAGACTAGTGAACGAGCTGTGTGACCAGAGCTGGGCCTAGCTTAGAACTCTCAATCCTCCTGCCTCAGGTTCCCAAGTGCTGGGATTGCAGGTATTCATCATCATGCCCAGCTTTTCTGATCAACTTTATGGTCATTAACTTCAGGAGGACATAGTAGAGACTTTTCATGTTTAGAAAAAACGTGTGTGTGTGTGTGTGTGTGTGTGTGTGTGTGTGTGTGTGTGTGTGTGTGTATGTGTGTGTGTTATATGAACTGGGAATTACGAAGTAGACGGTTATTCACTTTTTCAGGATTCACTCATGTATTTATAAGAATTAGGACAATGGGGGACAAAAAACCTTATCTTCCTTCTACGTAAAGAGCAGCATGTATGTATCATCTGATTGATTGAAAGTACAGTAACTAACTCATTGCTTTATATAGAAGAATCTTGGTAATATGTTCACTACCGTTAGCAGTGAAAAACTAGTACCCTCTGAATCTGAAGAGCTAAGTTCCTGGTATGCCTTCTTGTAGGAAAGTTCATGGATAAAGGTCTGAAAATCCTAAGCAGTAATAGTTTTGGAACAACTATAGTCCCAAATGTTTCATGAAAACCCTTTCAAATATTTCTACACTCACAAAAATGAAGGATTATAGATGTTTGCTAAAAAAAAAGAAAGAAAGAAAAAGAAAAAGAAGCCGTCTGTGCCCTTCTACGTCTGAGCTAGAAGTATTGGGTTGGCTCCGTTACTTTCTATTCAGCTCTGCTAGCAGCATTAGGAGCTCTCTCTGCAAGTTCCACGAAATGCTTATGAAATTGGATCACTGCACGGCCAAAGGAAGTGCCTTTGGCAACACAGGGCTGATTGTTCACCCACTTACCTTCTTTGTTTTATGACTTAAGAGTTGCCAGTCTATGCTTTTTAATTTTCGTTATGGTCCCAGAGACTTGGAGTGACTTCACTGTGAGGGGTATTCTGGGGAATTTTTATTTGAGCTGCTTTCTGTAGCTGTGTGACTCTTCCTAAATCTCCATTCCACAGCACAGGCATGGTGCATGGCCTTATTAATTCCTGAGCTACCTTCTTGCTGGAGAAGCAGTTCTGGCCATAGAATGTGATTGCCTACCCCAGCTTACTTCCTCACAAGACGCTGCTTTTCTGGTATCCTTATGGTTTTGTTTCAGTCTCTAAATACCCACTCCCCTCCACTGGAGATCAGTGATGTTGGATGAAAATGCAGCCATACCTTGTGAGAGTCACACAACGATGAAACTGCCTGACACAATTCTCAGAGCACACCATCCTCACTAAGCAATCCAAGCCTGCAATTGAAAAGTTTCTAGCAGCCACATTCAAAAGTAAACAGGAAAAGGTGACATTTATCGCACCGATATATTTAAAATACCCCCCCTTCAACATGGGATCAATACAAATCCTCATTCTCATCTTACTGCCTTTGAAATCCGTGATGCATTTTACATGCGTGGTGCATCTTATTTCATATGTTAAGTGCTCAGTAGTCACATAAGCTAGCGGATTTTGGCAATGGCCAGCTCATTTCTAAGGATTTTAAGAAACAAGATACTCAAAGGAGCTCTAGACACTAAAATTTCATGGCAATGGACCACACACTTTAATTAGTTACTCTACACCACTGGAAGCCCACTTTCTTTCTTTTTTTTTTCCCCAGAGCTGAGGACTGAACCCAGGGTCTTGCGCTTGCTAGGCAAGCGCTCTACCACTGAGCTAAATCCCCAACTCCGGAAGCTCACTTTCAATGTTGGTCTCACTTTGCAGGTGAACTATATATTATCTGTAATGAGTCTTTTTCTGTTCTGCCAGTCAGTTCCCAAATAATGACATGGAGACTTATTATTAATTATGAATGCTTGGCCTTAGCTTAGGTTTGTTGCTAACTAGTTCTTATAACTTAAATTAACCCATTTATATTAATCTATGTTCTGCCATGTACCATCCGTTCTGCTTCTTCCATGGCATCTCTCTCTTTCTCTCACCTAGATTCTTCCTCCTACTTCCTCTCTCTCCCCAAAGTCCACCTACACCTCCTGCCTAGCTATTGGCTGCTCAGTTTTTTATTACACGAATCACAACAATATACCTTCACATAGTGTACAAATATCCCACAATATTTCTCCCTTTTTGTCTAAATAAAAAGGAAAGGTTTTAACTCTAATACAGTAAAATTATATACAGTAAGAGCAATTATCAAGTAAGAATTACATTCACAATGTGTTGTCCATTTGTATTTGACAAATTCAGAGAAATTACTCTATTATCTGTCTTATCTTCATGGGTCCAAAGTTTTATACCTAATTTACTTTCTATCATAACTAAGGAAAACTGTAACCATAACTATCTATTCTTCAAGCCCATCAGAAGACCCAGGATATAATATTATCCAACTAAACAAGAAGTGCAGAGCAAACAACTTCCAAAACTATAGAAATGACAGAGACATAGCTGCCTGGACAGTCAACCAGGGTTTCTCTGTAATGTTGGGGTATCCATCTTTAGCCTACAGGCCTAGATTATCTGACAGACTTTTTTGAGGAAGCAGGAAATTTTTGAAGGACTGTCCTACCTTGTCTTGGCAAAGTTCAGCAGACACCTTCTTTTGTGTCCTGTTGTCCAGTTTGTACAGCACACTGTCAGCAGTCGAGGCAAAGGCAGTTTCTTGCCCAAATGGCTAGTTTTGCCACATTGGAAGCAAATTCCATATGGAGATTCTTCCATGTCCATCATCCTTTTTTTTAAGTAAATTGGTGCTGTCAGGAGCAGACATTTCTCACCGTCATGAAAAGCCTTATGTTATTAAACCATCTTAAATGTCATATTCTGTAGGTCTTTGAAGTGTCCAAAGATCATCTATCTATTTAAAATGTAGCTCTGTTTGACCTTGAAAACATACCTAACATGACTATAAGTTTGATTGTTATAGATGACTACCTACTAACCTGTCTTTCTTTATTATCCTAAATAGCTTTCAAGAACTAAAACTTTACACTGCATTTTTAAATGAGCTGTATAGGTACACTACCTTAAACAAGAATAGAAATACACATAATACAACAAAATAACCTTAAATTTGTAAATTTTGTATCAATATACAAAAATCCATACCAAGGTATAATATTTGAGACTAGTGGCTGTTCAAAAGCATATTCAATAACCCATCCTTTTATTTCATCATTTCTATACTATGGCTCTCTTTTTCCCTTCAGAAAGAGATCCTTGAATCTAATTTTCTTTGTTCACCTTTTTTTCTTGACCATGACCAATAACAACTTGTAACCAACCCCCCCTAAATGATGACAAACATCCATAGCCCACCAAATGACCAAAACCCACCAACCCCACCTCTTGGGAATGTGGATGTTGTGTTCTCTTGACTGCTTCCTGTTGTCTGGGAGTAATGGGATCTTTAGGGGACCCTGAGAAAATTGAGATAATGGTCAAATCCTGGGAGAGCTGGCTTTAATTTTTTTTTGTTTAGTCTCTGTGTGATGGGAAAACTGTAGAGTGTATTTGAAGTCTTTTCTGGTTAGTCTGTGAGGCTGGACCATCTCAGCTAGCCGCTTTGAAGTTGTTCTGGATGCAGAATTTTGAGGAAACTGCAAACAGACATTTTGAGAGGCTGTATCACCTGGGCTACTTATCTTTATTGGTGTCTGGGCCTTTTTTTCTGAAAACACATAAACTTTTAAAGGTAGCATATATATCTGCATTAACACAAATATGGAATGTGCAGTATCTACAAATTAGTTGAAGATGATTTTTTGTTTTCTGTTTGAGCAGGTAAAAGGTATCTGTCAACTTTATAAGTCCATTTGGACTATATAACCAAACCTCTATCCATGCCATATGAAAGGATGACATGTAATAATAAGTCATGAGGACTCTGTAGCCAACAAGTTTTATCTTGTTTCATCCAGTCTCAGCTGTTCCCATAGTAGAGAGGTCAGCATATACATTACCTGTCCTGTAGTCTTTCTTGGTTTCTTTTTCCATGTCCATAGTCAAGATTTTCAGGTCTCTTCTGATCAATTCTGATCTTCATTAATTTTGAAGAGAACCATAACTTTTTATTTTCTGTGGAAACAAAGACATAACCTCTCCCCCAACATAACATATTTTTGACTTCCATTCTGAAGTGAAGACATTTTTAAAATATATAACTTGGTTTAAATTAACAGCTTTTATAATCCAGTGTCTCTCAGCAATTACTGTTGTTTGTACATCAGCTTTAAAAAAAATTCAAAGTCAACAAAGCGCCATACAGGATTCAGGTGCCCTGTGTGTTTCCCATCCTTATGTGGCTTATTCTTTTTATATTGCTTTACTTGTTTAAAGAAAGACTTTATTATTTTTAACTATTTATTTTTCTATGACTCTGTATACCCATTTTCTTTATTTAGCATCTAAGTACATTTTTAAACACACTGTAACCTGTTCAGAGGTTTTGTCAGTCTGGACTTGTTTTTTTTTCCCGTGTCTGCAGCCTCCTCTGACCACATGAGCCAAATCTTAAACTGTTAGGCTACTGCTGCATGGCTCTTCTCAGCATATGGCATGCTGGTGGCTGGCTCTGTCCCTCTCGGTTCTGTGAGTGATTAGTCTCATGTTGGTGGGTACCACCCTAGCCTCGTTTACCTGCCCCAGCTCTAGCAATTTGTTGTGTCTGCCTGAAACAGGAGTTTTTATTCAGGGCTGCTTGCTCAAGTTCTCAGCTGTACAGCAGGATCTCTTAAAGGAGCCATACCTCTGCCTCTGTACACCAAGGCTTACCCAAGAGACTGCTTTCTCAGGCCTTATGTGGATATTCAAAACCCATGTTGGATGCCATATGTAATGAGTCTTTTTCTATCCTACCAGTCAACTCCCAAATAATAACATGGAGACTTAGTATTAATTATGAATGCTTGGCTTTAGCTTAGGTTTGTTCCTAACTAGTTCTTATAACTTAAATTAACCCATCTTTGTTAATCAATGTTCTGTCACATATTGCCTATCCTGCTTCTTCTGTGTCTCCTGGTGTCTCTCTTGCATGCCTATACCTCCTCTTACTTCCTCTCTCTGCCTGGAAGTCCCACCAATATCTTCTGCCTAGCTATTGGCTGTTCAGCTTTTTATTACACCAATCACAACAATATACATTCACACGGTGTACAAATATCCCACAACAATTATCATAAAAGCTGTTAATTTTTAAAAAGTTTAATTTTGTAAGGTGCTCCTTTCTTGCATTTCTCTTGGGTCCTCCAATGATAAAACTCTATGTAGATACCTACTATGAAAAACGTGTACATGGAACATGTCAGGGCCATGTGCTTCCAGGTGGGAGAAGGAAATGGCCAGGTGAATGATCCAAGCAGACATTTAGAGATATTAGTGTCTTAAGTGAAGATACTTACTTGAATATTAGATTGAATCCACACATTGTAAACACAATGGCCAAATAACCCACTACACCAAACGTATAGATGATCTTATAGATTAGAAGAAAGCTTTTGTAGACCAATCTGTGGGAATAGAAAGTAGAGGTAACACAGAGTAGCAAATAAAGCACTCTGTCTTTCAAACAGCCTTTAAACCAAATCTTTTTATATAGATTTTTGGGTTGAGGATCTTAAAATATTTTTAGTCTTTTAAGATAGGGTCTCAGTGGGCAGCCAGGCTTGTTTTAAACTTGAGATCCTCTTGCCTCCGCTTCTGGAGTGTGAGATTACTCTGCTTGCCCCTCAGCTTTCTTTACTCCAAACCCCAGTTCCTCTGTGAATTCAAATCATCTGCTTATTGCAACCCTCCCACCTTCCCCAGTTTGCTTCCTGTTGGAAGGAATGTATCCACATACATAGTTAAAATCTCTGATATTAATAAATCAAGCTTCCATTACTATTTTAAAAGATACTTTCTCTTTTTGGAAACAAAGTGTAGGGTGTGCATTGCCATGGCCATACTTTATTACTTTATTTTCACTAAGTTCCAATTAGAAAGGACTTTTTGAATCCTTATTTGAATTTGGTTTGAATAGGGATTGTGGGGTAGCCTGAGAACTGAGTTGTTGTTTACATAATTTTTATGATGAACATCTTTCCACATTCAAGAAACAGACACTTGAGAGTCACGTGTGCTGGCGCCAACTCCCCAGGTGCACTCATGCCCATGGAGGGTCAGGCAACGGTAGCGTCTGTGGAACAGACAATTGTACAGCTGCACAGATTCGTTTGCATTGCTGTGAGACTGTTATGTCTCTAAAAAAGGCCAGAGAAGGTGGCAGGGTCTTTCTGCTGAGTAATCAGTTCTTCTGATCTGCCTGTGCTGAGCAGTTCACATCACTGCAAGAGCAGCCAGTTCAGAGTGGAGGTTTATGTTATGGAGGGGATGATGCTGGGACATTAACAATGACTAAGAGGGTCCTCCTGGCCCAGCCCCAGCCTCAGATAGAACCACAGAGTAGGTTCCTTGGACTCCACACATATTCAAGGCCTCTCTTAGGCATGAGCCTGCGTAGGAGATGCTCCCATCTAATAGCATATTTAACTGCAAGGCTACTCTGTGCCAAGTGACTTACAGATTTAAGGAAGCCACAGCATGGTGTTGGAGGCAGAGATTTGTAGAGTGTCATTTTTGGATTGACCCTGGCTTGACACTGTAGACCTTGGTCAACTTCCTTGGCTGTTCTTCCCATGACTGCCTCATTTGTAAAGTGATGAGGATGGGGTTGATTCCTAACACTGACCTGGAGTCTATATGATAGAATGCATTCCTTTAAAAGACTGGACATATTAAGTCCCTGACATGCTGCATCAGTGTCTCAGGTGTATTAGATTATCCCTATGTGTAGCATGAATCTTAGAAGTTCTTATTAATAAAACAAACCCGGGCCAGGTGTTGGGGTGAACACTGGAAGGTCTGAGAGACAGAACATGCCACAGCTATCTCACCTCGCTGGATCCTCAGCTGATCTTGTTTCCTCAGACTGGATGCCCCGAGCCCTCATCCAGAATGGGTCTCAGCTGAACTGCTGCTAGAAGCCTGAATGCTTAACCAGGCCAAATGTTTCTCCAGGCCGCTTCTCCAGGCCAAATGCTTCTAGTTTCTGGTCCTCACGCCTTATATACCTTTCTCCTTTCTACCACCACTCCCTGGGATTAAAGGTGTGGCTTTCTGGGATTAAAGGTGTGTATCACCGTGCCTGGCCGTTTCCAATGTGGCCTTGAACTCACAGAGATCCAGAGGGATTTCTGTCTCTGAAATGCTAGGATTAAAGGCGTATGCTACCACTGCCTAACCTCTATGTTTAATATTGTGGCTGTCCTGTTCTCTGACCCCAGATAAGTTTATTAGCATACACAATATTTTGGGGAACACAATACCCCCACACCTATGCTCATTTCCCTACTCACTGGGCTACAAACTTCCGGGAACAGTAGAACCTAGGCTTCCTGGCCTCTTGAACTTACTCCAGGTAAGGAACTGTGCTACGGCCTCAGAGCAGCCTCCAGATGAAAATACAATCCTACTGTTATTCCTTTGAATGTAAATATCCAGTTAATAGTTTTGAATTGTGCCATGTTGGAAAACCACATCCGTCTCAGCATGCACAGTTGTTTTCATCTTTAGTAAAGGATAAAATTATAGGTACACCAAATAACGGTTTTTTAAAAAAACTTTATAATTTATCATCAGTAAATATTGATTCACACACATATTTTATAAATCAGTGTATCTGGGGGGATATATAAAAATTTATTGAAAACATTTAAGAAATTCTGCTTTAGAACATAGTGGAAACCTTGGCTCTTGAGCTGACTTGAGATATGTGGAGCCCTGTGCAGGCAGAAGCTGAAAGAGATTGCTGTGGACGTGAGATGTAGATGGCATGATACCCTGGCCATCTGAGACATATGGGCCATGAAGAGCAGCAAAGCACATTTGGGTAATTCCTGTAGTGAAGGGTCTCTGCTGTGGTGAACTCATTTACTTAGGGGCCTGCATTGAACAATTATGCAGTGGGAAGTAAAATGTTTTGTTGGAAGTGAACTACTTGTACTGTTTGTGTTCAAGGGATGAACTCAAATACATTTGGATTTTGAAACTCAAAACACTTTGACAAATCTTAAATAGCTTATAATATTTGGTAGTCAGGAGAAAGGGAGCCATGTGCCCACTTTTTACTGACCTTTAAAGACTTTCTAAGACCTTATCTGGCTAGTCCAAATTGTCTCCTGACACTTCCCAAGTTCTTCCCAATGGGGAATTAAGTTAACTATCTGCAAACCTGCATTCATGTAACTGTTTTTTTGTTTTGTTTTGTTTTGTTTTGTTTTGTTTTGTTTTGTTTTGTTGAGATAGGGTTGTTGTGGAATGTTATTTTAAGATGTGTTACATTTGTTTGTGCTGTGGCACTTTTGTTTAATGATGCAAAGATGTGTTACATTCTTTTATGTTGCATTTGTTTAACTCTGTGAAGCTGTTACTTTGCCTGTCTAAAATACCTGATTGGTCTAATGAAGAGCTGAATGGTTAATAGCAAGGCAGGAGAAAGGATAGGTGGAGATGACAGGCAGAGAGAATAAATGGAAGGGGAAAAAGAGAGACAGAAAGAGGATTCAGGAGCAAGAAACGGAGGAGGACATTAGGGGCCAGTTACCCAGCTACACAGCAAGCCATCGAGTAAGAAGTAAAGAAAGGTATACAGGATAGAGAAAGGTAAAAGCCCAGAGGCAAAAGATAGATGGGATAATTTAAGGTAACAAAAGCTGGCTAGAAACAAGCCAAGCTGAGGCTGGGCTTTTATAAGAAAGAATAAGCCTCCAGGTGTGATTTCTTTGGAAGCCTGGGTGGTGGGTCCCCCAAAGAGTAAAAAGAGCAAAGAGTAAAAAAGCCAACAATACAGGGTCTTGTCATATAGTTCAGGCTCATTTGGAACTTACTATGTAGCCCAGGCTGGCCTATACCCATAGTCTTCCTCAGGAGCAGTGAATTCAAATTTATCGTCATGTTTATTTAAATATCTCTCATTGTATACTTTTCCTTTTCCAAGCTAAAAGGAAAGCGTACTATCTCGTCTTTCCTAGTATTTAACAGGAGGAAACCAAACACACGAATGAAGAAATGATCATGAAAATGTTTCCCTCAGGCCTATGACTTTTTTTTCTCCAACAGGGTAAACCTTTGCCATTGTCTCACGACCCCTGCACACTACACACTTTCTCCTTCTCTTGCTGCAGTGGTACCTTGGTGAGGATTGGCACTCCACTCCCAGACAGAGGGAGCAAGAGCAAGCCTGTAGGCGTATAAGCTCCGGCGAAAGACCTGCAATGACTTCATGGAATTGCGTGACTCTCAAGAGGATGACAGCGGCCTGCGATAGTCCAACCCCAGTTGCTAGACATGCTTCCCTACATGCCTGATGTGTTAGATGTGGTCAGGTCCGACCATGAACTTTCAGTCCTTGCCCTGTTTTAATGTGTATGTGACATGAGAGAATACAACAAAATGCTGAGCTAAAAACAAACATGCAAAGAGTGCTCTAGAGATTTCAAAGCAAACAGTTTCACTTCCTTTTCCCCCTTCCTCTGCCGGTTAGAGTCTGCAGTTATGAACTGTACAGGAGGCTAGTCTGAGTCGCCATCACACGGGGTATGTGCGTTAAGAGTGTGATAGCCAGTCTCCGGATGGTTTTCCAGCAAAGGTAAAAACAGGTCAAAGGATGATCAGAAACCTGTGGACACTTCAAGACAAAAGGAAATGAAATATACTTTTTACTGTTTACAAGAAAGAGATGAAGCCAGGCATGGTAGTAGAGGTCTGTAAAAATATTTTCAAGATCACTTACCCACTTAAACATTCGGTTTTATCATCTACAATACTAGGAAAGATAAAATGTTGATTCCAGCTTTGGGAGAGGCTAAGGCAGAGAGATTGTGAGTTCTAGGCATAGATCTAGCAAACATTGCGAATTCTTGTCTTGAAATAAAACAAGAACAACAACAACAAACAAACAAACAAAAACCAAGAGCAGCCAAATGGAAACTTCAACCCAAATTAAAAATGAAACAAAGGGACCATGAGGAAGGAGTGAGTACAACACCGAAGTGTCTGCCCTGAAAGTGGTTTCTGGGTAGCTCTGAAGAGGATGTCACTAGTAAGAATGGAGAACATTCCACAAGTAGACTGAAACCGCCACCAGCAAAGCTTCATTGTGAAGTACAACGGGACAACCCACAACTGCAAGGTCACCAGCTATCAGAGAAATGAAGAGAAAGTCTCCTTAAAAGATGGGCCCCAAATGGCACCTCAGTTTGCTGACCGATGCTGGCAATCTCTGAATGAGACCTTGGGCCTGGGACCTCCATCACTCACTAAATGGTTCAGACTCCTTCTGGTGGAAAGCAACCTTGCGATCATGTCTATTCCATAACATTGGCTCACCTACCAGCTGTGAGTTAATTCTACAGATAAGTCACGGAGAATTGGTACATTTGAGATCGGTCCAAGTGAGGTCACGTGGGAACGTTCCAGAATGCCCAGGCCTTGCTGTTCCTTTTGCCTGTCTACTTCAGACACAAGCTGTGTAGGGCTTCAGCAGTGAAGGGCTTTTGGACAGGCAAGCGTCAACATAGTTGTAAAACTGGGAATAGTGATGTCTGTGCAGCCTTCGTATCCTGCAGGGTGACATCTAGTTAAAACACAACCCATAGAGGAAGGCGCTCTGAAAACCACACTGTGTTACACGGAGCCCAGGGTCTGCGGTTATCAGCACATGCCCATGTGAAAGGGCATAGTGCTGTCAGAGGAGGAAGCGGTGGTCAGTGACTCAGAGCGGCTTCCAGGACGTCTGCCTGGGTCACAGTGCGTTCGGTAGCTCAGCTGTAGCCTCTGTTAATTAGATCCTCTCCTGTTTTCCTTCTTTCTCTTCAGCAGCTACTAGCGCCCTTTCCGGAAAGCATGATGTATGGACCTCACTCTTTTGTAGCGCTCTGTGTCTGCACCACTGACCAAAGACCAAGTGGCCTCCAGGGGGTAAACTTAATCTGACTGGGCCCAGCCCCACATGACAGGGATGAGGACAGACTAGGCTTGTAGGTCGCTGGTTGCTAGGGTTATTCTGGCAACAGTTATATGCTCAGAGCAGGCCTATAGATCAGCTAGCCACTTCTCTTGTAAAAAGCAGACCTGGAAAGTAAGGCTTTCGGTCTTTGGCATTTTACAGCATCCACACCTCTCAGCTGCTCAGAAATGTCACAAAGGATAGCCAATGAGGTTTCATCTCCAGGTGGGAACAATTACATTTTAGGATAATCTTGAAGATTCGGGTCCTGGATCCCGACTTAACACTAAAGAGCCTCCTGCCTGTTCATTACACTTCCAGCAAGGTGGGAAGATTGGTAGGATATATTGCATATTTATTATCCCAAGCACAAAAGAAGAGCTTAGGGGAAAATGGCTGTCTGTGTCTGTGTCTCCTTTAAATAAGGTCTCAGTTGTGATGGTCTGAGGTTGATAAACAAAACCAAATTGCAGGACAAGACGTCAAGGTGTGAAAAAAAGCAAATAATGAGGAATCCCCGCGGCTTTTGATTGCCCTTTTTCACTTCTTCCAGCTTCAGAAACAAAATTGCTCCAAATCATTTTTCAGAAAATGCTAAGGTTGTAATCTTTCACATGCACTTGAAAAAAAAAGTGCCTGCAGGGCAAAAAAAAAAAAATCGGGAGAGTTTTGGTGAAAATATTCAGCTATCTATGCTTCTCAGAGAATACTTCTGGAAAGAGAAAATGTTCTTTATTCTTGCCGAATTAGTCAGATCATTGCATTTTCCACTCTATTTGTGGATATGGTCAATGTGTGTGTGTATGTGTGTGAGTGTGCATGTGTGTGCATATGTGTGTATGTGTGCACATATAGGAGTGTGTGTGCATGCGTGCGTGCGTGCGTGTGTGTGTGTGTGTGTGTGTGTGTGTGTGTGCATGTGTGTGTGTATGGAGGAGGAAACAGGCCTTACTTTAGGAAATAGAACAGTTTTCATAAGGGCCTGAGATCACTTGCTAGATAACCAAGATTAAAGATACACACATATTAGTACTCACAATTGGTGACATGCAGAATTCTGATATTAACAATAAAAATGATAAGCCTAAAAAGCTCATCTATATTTTTGATCATTTTTTATGTATCATGAATTATACATTTTCTGGCTTTTAAGATCTATTACTTCTGATATTAAAGAAGATGAGTGTCTTTCACAATTCTATCATCTGGATTTTTTTTTCTCTTCATCCTTCTAAGAATATATTTGTCATTTACATTTCCCCTATAAAAATAAAATTTATGAACTCTGGTGGAACTCCACTGCTCTAGTGCAATCCTTACCAGCCAGCAAGCAGGTGAGAGACCTGCTTCCAGGCTGCACTACCACCACCACCACCCACTGAACTCTGTCCCTTCAAGATCCACTCCACCACCCAAGCCCACACATCTGAACATCCTCTCTGTGTCCAGCCCTCCCAGAAACCCCAGCAGACTATATAGGCACAGGCACAACACACTCTAGTTGGAAGAACAGACTACATAGACACAGGCATGACCCACACCAGTTGGAATAACAGATGAGTAAACAGCACTGTAAGAATTCATTCAACAACAGAAAGGGCAATATGGCACCACCAGAGCCCAGTGATCCTACAACAGCAAGACCTGAACATTCCAATGCAGCTGAAACACAAGACAATGATCTTAAAAATAACTTTATGAAGATGATAGAGGCCCTTAAAGAGGAAATGAAAAATTCCCTCAAAGAAATTGAGGAAAAAGGCAAACAAAAAATTGGAAGAAATCAATAAATCCCTTAAAGAAAGCCAAGAAAAAATAATCAAACAGGTGAAGGAAATGGTTCAAAACTTGAAAATTGAAATAGAAATAATAAAACACAAACCAAGGGAATTCTGGAAATGGAAAATTTTGGGGAGGCAAACAGGAACTACAGATGCAAGCATCATGGATAGAATTTAAGAGACAGAAGAGAGAATTTCAGACATTAAAGATTCAATAGAGGAAAGAGATTCATCAAAGAAAATATTAAATCTAATAAATTCCTAACACAAAACATCCAGGAAATCTGGAACACCATGAAAAGATCAAACCTAAGAATAATAGAGATAGAAGAAGAAGAATTCCAGCTCAAAGTCACAGAAAAAATATTCAACAAAATCATAGAAGAAAACTTTCCCAACTTAAAGAAGGACATGCCTATGAAGGTACAAGAAATTTAAAGAATGCCAAACAGGCTGGACCAAAAAGAAAAGAAAATTCCCCTCGACATATAATAATCAAAACACTAAACATACAGAATAAAAAAAGACTATTAAGAGCTGCAAAGGAAAAAGGCCAAGTAACATATAAAGGCAGACCTATCAGAGTTACACCTGACCTCTCAATGGAGATAGACATTCTCAATGGTCTTGGATAGACATTTTGCAGAAACTAAGGGACCATGGATGCCAGCCCAGACTACTATACACAGCAAAGTTTTCAATCACCATAGATGGAGAAAACAAGATATTTCATGACAAAACCAGATTTAAACAATACCTATCCACAAATCCAACCCTACAGAAAATACTAGAAGGAAAACTCCAACCCAAGGAAGTTAGCTACATCAACAAAAACACAGGTAATAGATAATCTCACACCAGCAAATCCCAAAGAAGGGAAACACACACTACCACCACCACCATCCAAAGTAAGAAAAAAACCCAAAAAACAAACAAACAAACAAAAAACCAGGAATTAATAATCACTGGTCATTAACATCTCAATATCAATGAACTTAATTTACCAATAAAAAGACACAGGCTAACAGAATGGATATGAATACAGGATCCATCCTTCTGCTGTGTGCAAGAAACTCACCTCAACTTCAAAGACAGACATTACTTCAGAGTAAAGGGTTAGGAAAAGATTTTCCAACCAAATGGACCTAAGAAGAAAGCCAGATATTATATTCTAATATCTAACAAAATAGACTTCAAAGTAAAATTAATCAAAAGAGATGGAGAAGGACATTTCATATACATTGAAGAAAAAATCCATCAAGAATTCTGAACATTTATGCCTCAGATACTAGGACAAACACATTTGTGAAAGAAACATTACTAAAGCTTAAATCACACATCAAACCCCAGACATTAATAGGAGGAGACTTCAACACCCCACTCACTGGACAGGTCTGCCAGACAGAAACTTAACAGAGAAACAAGGGAACTAGCAGGTGTTATTATTCAAAAGGACTTAATAGATATCTATCTATAGAACATTTCACCCAAACACAAAAGAATATACCTTCTTCTCAGCATCTCATGGAACCTTCTTTAAAACTGACCACATACTTGGTCATAAAGCAAATCCCAACAGATACAAAAAAATTGTAATAACCCTCTGTATCTTATCGGACCACCATGGGTTAAAGCTAGAGTGCAACAACAACACAAAATGCAGAAAGCCTCCAAACTCATGGAAACTGAACAACTCTCATCTGAATCACCACTGGATCAAGGAAGATATAAAGAAAGAAATTAAAGACTTCCTAGAATTCGATGAAAATGAATGCACAACATACCCAAACTTATGGGACACAAGGAAAGAAGTGCTAAGAGGAAAGTTCATAGCACATAGTGACTTCATAAAGAAGTTGGAGAACCCACACTAGCGACTTAACTGCACACCTGAAAGCTCAAGAACAAAAGATGCAAACTCACTCGGGAAGAGCAGATGGCAGAAAATAATAAAACTCAGGGCTGAAATCAATAAAATAGAAACAAAGAGTCAATGAAACAAAGAGTTGGTTCTTTGAGAAAATCAATAAGATAGACAAAGCCTTATCCAAACTAACCAAAAGGCAGAGAGAGAACATCCAAATTAACAAAATCAGAAATGAAAAGGGAGACATAACAACAGACACTGAGGAAATCTAGAGAATCATCAGGTCATTCTTCAAAAACCTGCACTCCACAAAACTGGAAAATCTAAAAGAAATAGACAATTTTCTTGATAGATACCTCATACCAAAATTAAATCAAGACCAAATAAACAATTTAAATATACCTATAATCCCTAAGGAAATAGAAGCAGTCATTAAAAGTCTCCCAACCTAGAAAAGCTCAGGGCCAGATGCTTTCAGCATAGAATTCTATCAGAATATCAAAGAAGAGCTAATACCAATACTCCTCAAATTGTTCCACAAATTAGAAACAGAAAGAACATTGCCAAATTCTTTTTATGAGGTCACAGTTACCCTGATACACAAACCACACAGAGATGCAACAAAGAAAGAGATTTACAGATCAATCTCCCTCATAAACATTGATGCAAAAATACTTAATAAAATACTGGCAAACTGAATCCAAGAATACGCACACAAAAATCACCCACCATAATCAAGATGCATGATCCCAGAGATGCAGGGATGGTTCAGCATATGAAAATCTGTCAATGTAATTCACCATATAAACAAACTTTAAGAAAAAAACACATGATCAGCTCATTAGATGCTGAAAAAGCCTTTGACAAAATTCAACACACCTTCATAATAAAGGTTCTGGAGAGATCAGGGATACAAGGAACATACCTAATATAATAAAAAGCCATATACAGCAAGCCAACAGTCAACATCAAATTAAATGGAGAGAAAACTCAAAAAGATTCCACTAAAAGCAGGAACAAGACAAGGCTGTCCACTCTCTCCATATCTACTCAATATAGTACTTGAAGTTCTAGCTAGAGCAATAAGACAGCAAAAGGAGAGCAAGGGGATACAAATTGGAAAGGAAGAAGCCAAGCTTTTGCTCTCTGAAGATAATATGATACTATACATAAGTGACCCCCAAAATTCTACCAGGGAACCTCTCCAGTTGGAACTGAAGTTACAGATGGTCCCAACCCACCATGTGAGTGCTGGGAATCTAACCAGGGTCCTCTATAAGGACAATAAGTGGGTCCTATGGACTCATATACTCACATGTACATCCCCTCCCACTACACATAATTAGAAATAATAAATTAAAAAAATAAGGAGCCACTTCTAGAAGACCCCAGTTTTCTGTTTCCTTCATGCCTGGACCTAGCCAGCAACAAATAGTAGCATTCTGTGTATAGACACAATTCTTAAAAACAGGCTTCAGAGATTAGAAATGAGAACAGAGCAAAGGTATCATCATAATGTGCAAATATGAAATGCTGGGTTTTAAACTATCTTTAAATTGTGTCTCCAGCACCGTATTTTCTCAAGAGAAAGGCAAAAACTCGCATTACAAATTGAATAATTGTATGAGGAGGTGTTTCAAAAATGAGGATCATATTTCATAGAAATTTAAAAGATTCTTTATCAATTTCCAGAGCAGTTAAAACTCTTCGTTTTTAATAGTTACTGCCACATATGAAATGTAGGAATGCTGTGTCTCATAAATAAACACATGCACTAAGGGAGATCAAGGCGTACACATGCAAAGAAGGATGCCTGGCATGTGGAACATATTAACAATGCCAGAGGGGTCACCATCTGGGCATGTGAGGAGAACGCACATCTGCATCATTGGCGGAGGGCAGCTCCAGCATCTGGATCGCATCACCCGTGTTCTCCCCACCCACACATCATAGCACGAGGGATTTCCTGACAAATCAGATGTTGCCCAAAGGTACCGTTTTTTCTTCTTCTTCTTTCGGGCTGTCATGCACATGAATGAATGGCAAAAGAATCACAGATCAAATCAAATCAAAGTTCCATTTCATTTGTCTAATTGGACAAAACGATGAACGGGCCAAGAGTATTAAGGGAAAGGAGTTGTGTGATCCTTGTTTTCCTTGCACTGAAGTCCCCAACTATTTACAACCCTTTGTGTGTGCGGATGGCATACAGGGAGGGCAGGAGGATACTCAGACGGAAGGAGAGAAACATTACGGAAATATATGACTCCAGGAAACACTGACGCTATCAGTTCTACGGCACTTACAGAAAGTGTGGACGTGAATCTGAGCAAGAGGAATGCATGGAATCCTGGCATATGATGGGCCTGAGAACGGCAGTTACCCACACTGCTGTCTCCCAATCAGCCCAGATAGCTTATTTTGTCATTTAACTCTTAAAGAAGATCCTGCAATGGTTTGTACATAACTACGTCTGTGTAGATCCTGCGATGGCACACTCATAACTGTCTGTGTTTTTATCTTGCTTTGTTTTCCAAAGATGTGAGCAGACGCACGCACTATTAGCACAATAATCATTTCTAGTTGTTTCATGTCTGTTACTGGGCAGGGAGTTTGATTTAAACAGAACAAAACTTTGATCTGCCGTAAATTATTTGCCTTTGCATTGAGGTAAGTTAATGGTGTGTCTGAACCCTGAATTCTGTATAGGTAGTTTTCAGGCTCTACTAACTTGTGGAGTCATTGAAGGATTCTTTTTCAGGGGAGACATCTCTCTACTTCCTGAACATATGAAAAGTAGCTTCACATTAAAACAGAGAGAGAGAATAGTATTGAAAGGTTTCATGTTTTAATTAAGAGCTGTTAAGAGCACTTGGAAATGATTAACACTGAAGCTCTGCCAATGCCTACTCTATATCAAGACTATCACCTTGAGAAAAAAAAGGCTACTGTCTGGAAAGAGAAATTCCCACTTTCAAATGGTCGATCTGCGCCATGCTGAAAATGGGGGATAGAACCCTCTACATATAGTAGCATGCCAAACAAAGTAGGAGATTCTCACGCTGCATCTACACTTCTGATATCACATAGGCCAGCTAATTGTATTTTTAGACCCCACTTGACAAGTAGATAATTTTCTTTGCTTTATATATTTATAATAATTTGCTCTGAATTTTGCAGCTCCTGTAGACCACAGAACAAATTAAATGACAATTTCATAAATATGTGTGTGTGTCTCTGTGTGTGTTTGTGTGTGATGTGTGAGGCAGTAGTCTCAGACTTGCTATGTAGCAGGCTCTGGCCTTGAACTCCTGGACTCTTGGCCTCTAGTTCTGCAGTATTGGGATTAAAGGCATGACTCATCACACCTGTTTCAGAAAGTGTGCTGAGATTTGTGAATTCTCTGTCCACTTGACTACA
>CABHPH010147869.1:0-18031 GCA_902168325.1 Peromyscus nudipes | reverse complement strand
CCTACAATACCACAGATACAAGTTACTCTATTTCATAGAGGGTAACTATAGATAATGCACTGTACACTTTCCTAAAATGTTAGAAGGGAATTTGAATTTTTTACCATATGGAAATAATAAACGTTTGAGGATATAAATATGTTTTCCATGATTTGACAGAATGTGTGTATATAAACATTTCATGGTACATCATAAATGTGTACAATTTTGTGTCAATTTAAAATATTTTAAAATTCAAGAATAGCAACGGAATGAAATACCATGTGTGTGTGCATGTCTGTCTTATAAATAGATTTAGATTTTCTTTCATGCTTATACTAAAATCCTAAAATTAGAATTAAAACTCAAAAGCAAGCATATTATCAACACGGAACCACGGATGCTGTGGGACCGCTGGCGTACTTGTTATGACTGACAGTTCTACAGCTCTCACAGCAAGAGGGACCTGATGAACTTCTCCGGGAGCTGCATACGCTGCAGCGTCATAAGTGCTTGTATTTATTTGGCTAAATTTGGTAAATTACACAGGTTTGGAATAGGACCCCAATTAGCTCGCATCACAAGCACGCTGGGTTTTGTTTTGGCAAGTATGACAGCTGCATAAGACCCTGATTAAAACAGTTGTTGTCATTTTTCTAGTCTCTCCATTGTGAACGTCAGATACTAACTAGGCATGCAAAATCCACTCAGTTTCCCCGCCCCTTTTGTAGCAGAATTCAAGAAGAAACAGAAAGTGGAACTACTGTTGTATTAAAATATGATTGGCATTATCAATATCAAACGGGCTTTTTAACTACAGGAGATTAATAATGAAAACTGAAGAAAAGCAAATGGCAGACAAAAATTAAAACATCTAAATTAGAAAGCAGCGCCACAAATGTACTTTGTAACAATAGAAACCTCCTTGCCTTTCAGAGGATGGTTATCTGGGGGGGGTTCCTCACGTTCTCATTTGATTATCAATAAATAACGGGATCAGCAAAATCATCGCTGTGTCAAGCCTGACACAGATGTTTTCAAAAACCAGTCACAGGTGTGTGCTGGTTGTGCCCTATCCGCGCATTTCCACGTGTGCACACACTCGTGAGACATCCTACATACCAGGAGTCCCGAACTGGATGCAGTTTTCCAGCGTCCTGACGTAGTCTGGGTCACTCAGCTTAATGAGCTGGAGACTATTGGCTTTCTCCATGTTCTTGATCCACTTGTTAGCCTGGCCCTGAGGGTCTATCATCAGAGGCCACCTTCTCGCATTCCTGAAGACAGGAGAGAGGGGAGATCATTTGGTCAAGCCAGGACTAGTTTCTGTGTAGTCAATCCCACCTGACTGTAGGTTTATCTGTTGTTAGTAATGTTTTCCTTCTTTTCCTTGAAGCAGGCACATTCAGTCTGAGCACACGGCAGAAAAACTACAAAGGCCATTTCACAAGTTAACACACACCCTTTCACTCCTTCTGGAATATGACAGTCTCTAAACCTTAAATTACCTGCTTAATAATATTTGCTGCTCTTGAAAAATATGCTACAAAACTCTACCTCCCCAACTAGGCCTTGATATTAATTAATCCTGTGGCCTGGGCAGGTTACTTCACTTCCTTAGCTTCTGTGTATTTCTACGTGTTGACATTTGGACAAGAGAAAGAAAAAAGAATTTGATCCATTTATAGTTTCTCTCTCTCTCTCTCTCTCTCTCTCTCTCTCTCTCTCTCTCTCTCTCCCCCCCCTTCAGTAAAGATAGAATGATCTCAGGAAAAAAATGAACAGCATAGCTTTCTATCATCAAACTGCATAACAGGTATGATCACCGCAGTGTTACTACAACCACAGACCCAGCCTTATTTCCAACACTTGTGTAGTTAATGTCATCTATGTAGCTTGTTGCACATGTGCCTTGTGATTGTGAGCTTCCTATGCACAGAAATGAGTTCTCTGAAGGTCAAAGTTCACACCTGGGAGAGCTCATACCTACTGGCATATTCCCACTCACAAGGGCCAAGGCCAAGAGCAGCAGCCATCA
Source organism: Peromyscus nudipes (assembly GCA_902168325.1). Lineage (NCBI taxonomy): Eukaryota > Metazoa > Chordata > Mammalia > Rodentia > Cricetidae > Peromyscus > Peromyscus nudipes. The sequence goes on along the minus strand of CABHPH010147869.1, from coordinate 16,014 downwards.
GGACTCAATTTATGTCTAGGATTGGGAAGCCAAAAGAGTCAGCGAGCATCTACCACCTTCTTGAGAGATGCAGCCATGCAGCTTCCTGCCTTGTGTGATGTGTAATCGGCACTTAGCATTTTAATAACACTGGCCAGAATCACTGCCAATGAACGAAGAAGGAATGAGGGGGAGGAAATAGGAACAGAGCAGGGATGCCATCTACCCCACTCTTACAATAACATGTAGAACGCCATTGGATAATTTTTCTCCTGAATTTGAAAGCAATTCTATTGTTAGCACATAAGTTACAGTATGATACAAGGCATGTAGCGCAGGTGGTAAGAAAGACAGCCTCACTCTTTGACACCATATTATGTGTTAGTCTACTTGGGCACCATAACCAAATCCTACAGACTGCATAGCTTAAGTAGGCAGCTTCTCACAGTCCAGAAGCTGCAACTGTAGGTCTCAGAGCTGGTTTCTCCAGACACTTTTCTCCTGGCCTTGTACTTGGCCAATGTCATTGCTGTCCTCAAATGCAGCCCATGCTGCCTCTGTCCTTGCTAAGACATGAACCTTATTGTAACAGGAATCTTCCCTAAAGGCCTCACTTAACCTCAAAGCCTCATTGTGGACCATGGCTTCAACATATGAAAATTTGGGGGTGGGGTCTTCTAGTCCTTAGCATTCACAATATGTAGAAAGAAAACAAACCAAAGATTAGTATTGTATCTTAGATGGACATAATAAAAATGCAACAGTACACTTAAGAGAATGAAGGGATGTGGAAGTACATTATGAAGAAATAAAATTATAAACTTGTAAAGGTTTCCACCGTGTCACATTTTAGAAATACGTTTACGTCTAGAGAAATATGTGTTAAATGGCATTTAGACATCTCCAAAGAAGCTGAACAGCTCTCCTGCCGTTCTATCGCACCCATGTTCTTTTAGCCTTGATGTCCAGGTCCATGCTGTTTCTTTGTCCAAAAGATTGCTCTTCCCAATCTTTTCATGTCCAACTTCTACTCAGCTTTGAGGTCAGCTCAGAAGCTCTGTAGTCCTCAAAGCCTTTCTTGATCTCTTCGCTCGGGATCTCTTTAGCAATTCATCCTCATTACATGTACAGTGCTTTCACAGAATGGCAATATTCTATTAGGGCAATTCTATCATTTATTAACTACATCACCCAAATAAATTGTGTAGTCCTTTGAGGGAAGGGTACATGCTGATTCTTCTTTTTCCTCTGATATTTAATATATTTTCAATATAATTATATTTAATAGCATTAATTTAAAATAGCAAAAATATTTGGCAAACATTATAGAAATTAAATAATTCAAAAATTTAAATTTTCTACATGGTTATCTCTGTGTAGAAAACACTGGTTCACTGAACAGCATTTCAAAATCAGAGTGAAGGACTTCTGATGCTGACCAAAATAAGCCCATGATACCCTGCGTCCTCAATTGATTCTCCCTGTCCCCGCCCCCCCCAAATCTCCAAAATACAAAATTCAACCACTTTCAGATTCTAAGAAGTGAATAAAAGAAACAGTTAGAAATAAAAATAAAAATTTTAGGAATGATCAACAGGGAGGCTGTGAGTGCCCCCTTTCCTTTTCCTTTCTGGATTAACAGAGTCACTCTGTAGCAGACACGGGGAAAATCTCTCAAAGTGGAGAAATAAGAAAATGCCAACCTATGAGCCAGCAAGCATGGGAGCAGGGGCGGGGCAGGGCTTGGCTGGATGGGGCGGGGCTTGGCGGGGCGGGGCGGGGCTTGGTGGGGTGGGGCATGTGCGAGTGCTAAGTGGTCTGTCTGCTGCTTACTCTAACAAAGGCTTAGAAGGACGACGTGCATCTAAGCCCCACACTCGCCTCTGGATAGTGTGTGCTGAGGAGCAGACCCACCAAGCATGTCAAAGCCTTTCCTGTCTGAGCACACATGGGAAAGCATTGGAACCAGAAGACAGATATTAACTGACTCGTCTGATTGGTACAACCAAACTCGGTCCTGCCCCCAGGATTTTACCAGAACACAGAACCAGAATACATTTGCTTCTCAAGGACAAAAAACAAAAAAACAAAGAGACTGAAACAACCAGAAATAAAAACAACTCCAGAGCAGATATTACAATTATTCTGTGGGAGGTGGGGGTGACTATGTTTTCAGCAAATGGAGAAAAGACATCTCATGACTGAAGTAAAAAAGATAAAATGAATAAAAACAGATTTCAGAACTGAAAAACAATGTCTGAAATAATAAATATTCCAGGGCTCAATGGTAAAAAGGAGACAACGGACCTATCAGCGCATCCCCAGACAACTGAGCACAAAATGGGCAAAACTGAACAATGGAAACAAACAATACCGGGAGCAGACTGCCTGGGAGACTTGTTAGACGGCTCTGTAAGGTGCAGCTCTTACACGAGGGCTCCTGCTGGGCAAGAGGGAGAGACCAGCGCAGAAAACATGTTTGAAAATGCTAAAGCTGAACCCTCTCCTGATGCAGAGAACCACAAAAGGTCACAAACTCATGTAAACCCGAAGGAGATAAAAAGCAAACACCTTTGTGACACAGCCTAATCAGCCTGCAGGAACCTAAACACTTAGGGAATGATTTTGAAGAATGTTAGGTGTGGCCATTATTCCAAAGGAGCCACCGCAGTGGACGGCTGGTAAAGTGCCACGAGGAGAGAACTTGACGGCCAGATTTGGTGGCACAGCTCCATAATCACAGCTACTCAGGAGGCAAAGGGGAGGGCAAGTTCAAGGTCTACCCCATCACTGAGCAAGTTCGAGACTAGCCTGGATAACTCAGGGAGACGCTGCCCCCCAAATAAAAGTGATAGAATAATCCCAGAAGGTGTGAGGTAGAGATAAGTGGCAAGGCACTTAACACATTCCAGGCCTCAGGTTCAGTCCCTGCCACCATCACTAAACAACCAAATAAAACACAGTTTTCAACCCAGCAGTCTACATGCAGCAAAACTGTCCTTTGGGACTAAAGGCAAAATACAAAAATTCATTTTTGATCCCTACCAGCCTTGTTTTAAACAATGCTAAAGGGCTTCCACCTTGACAGGAAGTGATACAAGAAAACTTGGAATTTTAGAAATAAACAGATAATAATGAAGTGCCTGTGTGTCCTAAACTGTGCACAAATATTGAGACAAAAGCGTTATTACCATCAGTGAGGGCATTGTGTGTGCAGTGGATGTGCTATTAGATAAACCAAACTAACAGGGTTCAGCTATTGATTTATTTACTGTCAGGAACTAGCTCCCGTGAATATGGAGACTGACACGTTAGCATCTGCCGTCTGTAATCTGTTAATCCAGGAACGCTGCTGATACAACTCCCTCCCAGCCTGAAGGCCCGTGGGGCAAAGTGAATCCCAAACTGAGGGCCAGAAGCCAAAGGAGCTCTTCTCAAAGCTCAGGCGGGCAAGAAGCAAAATGGAGGGCTTCCTTCTTCCTCTAACGTTTGTTCTGTCTGGGCTCTCCAGGCATTGGCTGTGTCCCTGTACCCCACTGCACATTAGCAAGGACAATTTCCTTCACCTGTTCCACCAGACCAGTGTCAGTATCGTCCAGAGACATTGTCACAGACACATTCTGCGATGACACTTAATATGGGCACCCCATAACTAAGCCGACTGACACAGAAAAAAACCATCATGTGTGGATACCACACACATGACTACTACACTATTACCATATGCCGTGATCAAGAAGGATCAAGGGACCTATGTGATTGTAAAGATTCTGCATTTTAATTGAGCTCATATAACATTAACTTGAGATTGTGAAAATATTTGCTAAAAACTACAAAGTATTATGGTGAAAAGTCAGTACATGAATAAAAAAGAATGCTAAAAATTATTCAGATAATTTAAAAATAGGAGAAAAAGGAACAAACTAACAGGTATAAAAATAAAAAATGGTAGATGTATGTATTTTATTATTTTTATGGTTTCATGTGCACTTCAATCTAGTTGCGTTTCCAAACTGGAGACTGTTAAGTTGGGCAGCAGGGATACACAGAAGGTTTCCTAGTATTCTCACCTAATTCAATCTAGACAATAGACTTAGAGTCAGCCATGCCAATAACTACAACAGGAAACCAAATACATGAGAAAAGATTGTCAAATTCCATAAAAGTACACAGTCTAAGGGGCAGAGCAAGACAATGGGTGAGCAAGATCCTCTGCCTCACCCATGACATGCCAAGCTTAACAGCTACACCAGCACTAAAGCTAAGGAAAGCAGGCAAGAGACCGCAGACCCTGTTCTTCCTGTAATGGATCACAGCTGGTGTCACCTCCTTCTGAGAGAGAAGGGGGATTAAGTCCAGACCTCAGACTGAGAACACAGGACTAGGCCCATCACTATGAAGCTCAGTGCTAGGGAAAGACCCAAGACCCCCACTATCAGGCTGAGCTGCTGAACTGACTCCACCAGCTCTTACAAACATTTCTAAACATTAATGAAAGAGGAGGAAGTCTTAAGAAAAAAATGATAGAATAATTTAAAGGAAATGAGAAAGTAAAACTTTAGGACTGAAGTGTTGCTCCGTGGTTAGAGTACCTGTCTATTGTGTCTGAAGCCCTGGGTTCAAACCCAGCAGTGAGAAGAAAGGAAAATTAATACAGTGAGTCAAAATTTGTGCTATGTAGCTAAAGCAAAATGAGATATTTATAGTATTAAATCCACAGATGAGAAAAACTATAAAATAACCTCAGCTTCAGCATTAGGAAGCCAGAAAAAGAAAAGCAGTTTATGCCTAGAACAACTAGAGGAAAGAAGAAATGAAGAACAAAATCAATGAAATAAAGCAAACCTTTGCTACTAGATAGGATTGACAAAATGTCTCCAAATCTAACACACTAAAGAGGAAAAAGACAATATAAAAATCATGACCAATAGAGAGATTATCATAACAGACCCTCCACACATCAGGATGACAGGAAGTTAATACTAAAACCACCCACACCCAAAAAACTAACAATTTAGACAAACTGACTAATTTCTTGAAAGATGAAAAGTTATTCAAACTCATAATTAAGATACTGGTAACCTGAAATAAACATAACTTTTAAAAATTGAATTCATATATAAAACATTTTAACAGAAAATTCCAGGTAATTTTTGGGGTCATCTCTACCAAATATTTGAGGGAAGAATTCTGCATATTCTACTACAAAATACAGGAGAGAAATCTTCCCAACTTCTATAATAAGTCCAGTTTAACATGACCCCCAAACCAATGGCCCTCATGAACATAAATGGAGAACTGTCAGTACAATATCAGCAATTTGAATCCAGATACATATGTAGAGGAAAATAAATCACAGCAAGGTAAAAATTATCCGGGGAGTGCAAAGTTAGATCAACACTCAAATAACAACAACAAAACCAAACTAAGAACCAACTAATCAACTAATACTATTCTCTGTAGGAGTAAACTAAACAGCAAGAACTGTAAGCGCAGGCTGGGGAGACAGGTCAGTGTAAAGTGCTTGCTGAGCAAGAGTGAGGACCTGAACTCACATAAAAAAGCAGGGCAGTGGCGGATGCCTTATTCTCAGTGCTGGGCCGGTGGAGATGGGACGGCTCCTGGAGCTCACTCTGCAGCCAGTCCAGTTGAATCAGTGAGCTCCACGTTCAGTAAGAACACTGGCCTCTGTACATGAGTTCACATACACACACATTACACACACATCAAATTCACAGACACGCACACCACATACACACAAAAGAACCCCTCCGCCCTAAAAAAAAGTCCCAAACAAACTATAAGATCATCTCAATAGTCAGAAGATGAGAGGTTGGCAGAGTTAACATCCATTAATTCCAAAAGTCCATTACAGACTGTCTTAAATAGGGTTTCTATTGCAGTGATGAAAAGCAACTTGGGGAGGAAAGGATTTATTTCACTTACGCTTTCAGTAACAGCCCATCACTGAGGGAAGTCAGGACAGGAACTCAAGCAGGGCAGGAACCTGGAGGCAGGAGCTGATGAGGTGCCATGGAGGAGTGCTGCTTACTGGTTTGCTCTGCCTTTTTTTTTTTTTAATAGTAGCCAGGACCACTATCCCAGGGGTGGCACCCCCACAATGGGCTGGGCCCTCCCACATCACTAAGAAACTGCCCTACAGACTTGCATACAGCTGGATCTTATGGAGGCATTTCCTCAGTTGAGGTTCCCTCCACTCAGATGGCTCTAGCGTCTGTCAAGTTGACATAAAACTAGCCAGCACAACTGACACACAGAAGCCACAACCTTCCCTTTTTGGTTCGTCCCCAAGATCACATATTTATAAATCTCATAGTATAAAACATATTACAAACTTAAAGTCCCAGTTTTTATTAATTCAAACATTTTAAAATTCAGTCTCTTTAAAAATTCAAAGTCTCTTTAAAAATCTAAAACATCACTAAAAGTTTCAAGCCTCAACTATGGGCTCCTATAAAGCCAAAATAAATCAACTTGTTCCCTCAAGAGGAAAGAGCCTGGGCAAAATCACAATCTGAACAGTGGCTGGGATTCCCTCACAGTCCTCTAAAGGGCTGTGGTCACTTTTAGCTCTGCCCTATGCAGCCCCTGTAGCTGTCTCCTAGGCTCAGGCTTGCTCAGCTAACTCCATGTCTGCTGCTGTTCTTGAAGGTTCTCCCACGGTACTGACAACTCCAAAATGCTGGATCTTCTACCGCAACTGAGCGGCACATTCACCAATCGCCTCCCCTGGGCTCTCTCTATGGACTCCAGCCCTTCCACACGGTGCCAAGCCTCAGCTGCTCTCCATAATCCCCCCATGCCATCAAAACCAAGGCCACCTGGGTGGCTCTCACACTACCAAGTTCAGCTACCAGCATGAGGTATGTATGACCTTGACCACCACTGGAACAGAGTTTCAAGGTGCTGATCCTCAGGAAACACTTCCTGGATTTAACCTCAATAATGTTGGTGTATTCTTAAATTACCCCTATATACTCAGTTCTAGCTAAGCAGCATCAATTATCCCAGGAAAGCAAAGGTTTATCTTCAGGAGTGCTGGTCTCTTGCTAATCATTGCTGACTCTTCAGTCCCAGCTGACCAGAACCACAGATCCCTAATTCAATACTAATAGCCCTGATAGTTTTAGCTTCCCTCTGAAACTTCACAAACCAGGCCTCCATTATCTGCATTTCTCTCAACACTTATCTTCCAGGTTCCCACAGAACACACATTACACACACATCACCAAGCTTTGATCATCCAATGGCTCTTCTAGCCTGAAGTTCTAAAGTCTCTCCCAAACACATGGTCGGGTCTGTCATAGCAATAACCCTTTATCCTGCTAACAGTCTCTATCTTGGTTAAGGTTTCTATTGCTGTGATGAAAGACCACAGCCAGAATCAACTGGGGGAGGAAAGGGTTTAAATCACTTACACAACCAAAAAAAAAAAAAAATCACTTACACTTCCAGGAAACAGCCCATCACTGAGGGAAGTCAGGACAGGAACTCACACAGGGCAGGAACCTGGAGGCAGGAACTGATGCAGAGGCCATGGAGGAGTAAGGAGTGCTTCTTACTGCTTTGCTTCTCAAGACTAGCTAGGCCTGCTTATAGAACCCAGGACCACCTGCCAGGGGCGGCCCCACCCACAATGGGCCGGCTGGTCCTCCCCCATCACTAATCAAGAAAATGCCTACAGCTGGATCCTATGGAGGCCTTTTCTCAATTGAGGGTCCTTCCTCTCTGAGGACTCCAGCTTGTGTCAAGTCAACACCAAATAGACAGTACACAGACTGAAAGCGATTTTCTTCTACCCAATGAAATCAATGCAACAGCAGCAGTAAAACTGCCTACAGCTGAAACGACTTTGTGATGCTCAATGTGTTTGCATCCCCGTAGACCTTGCGGACAACAGTGTTCAATTTAATTATCCGTTCGCAGCATTACAGTGGAAGCCATTGACAGTGCAATAAGCCAAGGGAAAGAGGCGAAGGGCGCACAGATTGGAAAGGAATTAAAGTGTCACTATGCAGACAGCATGATTGCCAGTATACAACAGCCTAATAAACCGACATAAAAGACCAAACGAGTTTTTAAAGTTTCAGGGTACCAAGTCAGTATGCAAATAATCCTCTCTAGAACAGAGGAATTCCTAATGCTAGCAGCCAACAACCAAACAAAAAAATGAATACCATTTATGAGAGCAACCAAAAATTAAATACTGTGCATATGTAAAACGGCAAAGTACTTGAAGACCTAAAACAGGTGGATGGATATACATTCATCAGTTAGAAGACTTAACTGGTCAGTCTGTCAATATTGTCAGGACTATCAATGTAACCCCAATAAAAGTCCAAGAGGATATTTTTTAGATATTTACATTTTATTCTAAAATTTATATTGAGTTAACAACTAGACAAAACGATTTTTTTTTAAAGGATAACAGAAGATGGAAGACATATTACCAGACGCAAGACAAGCCAAAGTTTCCAGAATCAAGATGATACAGTACTTGCATCATGACAGGCCTATAGCCCAGGGTATAAAGAATCCAGCAGCAGCCGAGCAGTGGTGGCGCACACCTTTAATCCCAGTACTCGGGAGGAAGAGGCAGGCGGATCTCTATGAGTTCAAGGCCAGCCTGGTCTACAGAGTGAGATCCAGGACAGGCACCAAAGCTACACAGAGAAACCCTGTCTCAAAAAAAATCCAGCAGCAGAACCACATGTATAGGAACAGCACATTTTCAACAAAGATACAAAGATGAAATTGATGGAGAAAAGACAATGCTTTAAATAAACTATGCTGGGATAACACTCCCTCCCCCGCCCTCTTTTTTCACAGGGCCTGCCTCTGCCTCCCAAGTGCTGGGATTAAAGGCGTGTGCCAACACGCCTGTCCTGCCTCCCTGAGTCTCCCTACAGAGACCCCTGAGTGAGTCTCTGTAACTACAAGAAAGTGAATATTGTTCTATACCCAGTTAATAGCCGTATCCAACTTTTGTCCCATCAAACAATGCTCTTCATGTGACATCTTCTTCATTCAAGGTCAGGAGAATGTGACTTCACCTTGTATTTTTCTTTTAATTAGGGCTTCCTCAAAATATTAGATGAATAAAATTTCAAAGGCTATGTTCTTGAAGGTAGATAGAAAAGTATTCTTTCTTTTTAGAATAATCCATGGAAGCATTTATTGTGGAAGGTGCTATGCAACATATTTTAGTTCAAATGGCTCCACTTTTTGGATGAAAATGTTGAAATAAGAGTGAAGAAGCGTTCTATTTACTTGCTTACATCACCACCATTATGTTGCAGTATTTTTTGACCAAAAAAAAAAATAAAGTGTTTCTCTTCAGTCTTCCTTTCACTCGCTCTACTAAAATTCCTTTTGCTGCTGTCTTAAATGTTTACTTATTCACTTGTACACGTGTATGTATGCGTTGGTGGAGGTCAGAGGACAACCTGTGGAGTCTGTTTTCTCCTTCAACCTTGTGGGTCCTTGGGATCAATTTGAGTTGTCATCCTCCGTAGCAAGCCGGTACCTGCTGAGCTATCCCATTGGGCCTCCACTGTTCTTGAATTTATAAATGTTTAAAGTCAATTGTTTGTCAGAGGAACCTGAATTTGTCAGCAGTCACTGTTCCTGGCTTGGACGGTTTGTCCTTCGGTTGTTGTATAAAGAGAATTCTTATTTGATGTTCTTTGGGTTGTTGAAAACTGTGGATTTCTTTCTTATCGTGATAATGCACATCCACAGCAGCAGGCACAGGAGGACACAGAATCTGAATATTTAACTGTTGAGGGCAGACTGGTCTGGGGCCTTCCCTGAGGTCTTAGAGAAGGGACTCCTTAGTTTCTTGTCTAAAAGGAACATAGCTTGGCAGAGCCAGTAATGGCCTGGGGCCAGACCTTGGGGGAATCTATGGCTTTAGATTCTGAGAACTCAGCTCTTGCACCCCAAGGGGCTGTGGTTACCAGTCACAAGGCCACTGTGTGCTAGGTCTGGGCTGCACTTGAGAGACCCGGGGTTTCCTTTGGGCAGCCTGCTTGATTAGCTTGCCGCTGACTTCACACCACTGTATGATGCTTTTGGCTGACACTGTCCCATTTTTCCCTTCAGGAAAACTGTGAATAGGATGCTGTGTTTCCTAATAAATCTGCTCGCACGAGCAGTCAGCTTGTGTAAGCTTTCCTGACCCCAAACCTTCCTATCATCTCCGTCCTCCCACCCCTGGTCATCTTCCCCTTGGGACCTTTCACTGAAGAAGGAATGACCTACTGGTCCAGGTCATCTAACAGTGGTACAGTTCAGAGTTCTGCTGTTTTCATCTCCAAACATAAGATGAGAAAGAGTGGCCATTCTCAGTGATTATAGCCACTGAAATAAGTATGTTTCTCTCTACTGAAAATCAAAGTCTGCCTCTCAAAAAACAAAGAAGTTAGCTATGGGTTTGGTCTACTTACCAAGCAGTTAAATAATACTCACTTTAATCCAGTAAATGTTCAGATACAATCCAATTATACGCATTCCTATCATTGACTTTTGAAAGTCAAAGACTTTTAAGTGTTAATAGCTCCCAAAGTTAATTGTATTCTAACTTGTCCAAATTGTATAACTTCTTCGAGTTTTCCTAAATAATTAGTGCCTTACTCAGCTAAAGTAATATATGGGATTGGGTCCTTAGTAAGTGCCCAATATTCGGGATTATCATCACCAAGCAAGCGTCTTTGGGAAACAGAAGGAGGCATTGGGCAAGTAAACAAGATGTGTGTCCAATGTTTTAATTTGATGACTTAAACATCTGTCCCGAAAACTCTCAAATTTGTCCCACAAAAGGGACAAGGACAGACTTTTGGAACAAGGAGGACAATTAACATCAAAGACCCATATATATATATATATATATATATATATATATAAATGTATATATTAGCCTTTTATAACAGGACTTGTGTTTTATGGAAATAAAAACTTTGTTCTTTATTATAACATTAACAGAAAATAATTAAAACAGTTAATTAGCAAACATTTCAATACTGTGAATATTTACTAGCTAAAATTGTTAAAAAGGTTTGCAAATAAATATGTCTACTAATTAGATATTAAAGATCATTTGTGAGAAAAGTTTTTTTCTTACATTATAATGATCCCATTATCGATGGAAAATGAGTCAGAGGGTAATCCGGCAATATTCCAAGCTCGAATTGTAACAGCTTCTCCCAGAGTACCCATAAGGGAATAGTCATCTGAGCAAGGGATGTCTCTTTCTTTGCACGACTGGGACCACTCCTTGGTTTGGTTCTTTAAAAAAATTCACAGAAAAATATAAACATGAGTTGGTGGGCAGTTATCAAAGGAATAATATCTAAACTCCTCAATCACTATTTACTGAGTAAATCAACTACTGTTGAAGCTCTACATCAAAAATGATTCGTGTATTGTGGTGAATAGGTATGGCCCCCATAAATTCATGTGTTTGAATGTTTGGCCTATAGGTAATGGTGCTATTAGGAGGTGTGGCCTTTTTTGGAGTAGGTTTCCACCTTATTGGAGGAAGTGTGTCACTGTGCAGGTAGGCTTTGTGGTCTCATATGTTCAAGCTACACCCAGTGTGGTACACAGGTCACTTCCTGTTACATGTGGATCAAGTTGCAGATCTCTCAACTCCTTCTCCAGCTCCATGTCTGCCTGCTTCCCACCATGGTGATATTGGACTAAACCTCTGAAACTGTGAGCCAGCCCCAATTAAATGTTTTCCTTTGTAAGAGTTGCTCTTACAAAAAGTTCCTTTGTAAGAGTCATGGTGTCTCTTCACAGCAATAGAAACTCTAACTAAGACATGTATCAAACCTTTCTCAAATAAAATTATAATTAAGGAATGAAAATTAAATGTAATCAATGGTGAGATAAAGCCTAGATAGACCACATGGCAAAGTTGGAGTTTTGTATTAGAAAGAACAGTTACTGCGTATCATTCTAAAGTTTAAATTTACAAAATAGTTGACATTCTATGGCTTAGTTTCATTTCTGTCGCTATGATGAAATAACTTGACAAAAATCAACTCTGGGAGAGGCGGCAGGAAGTTAAAGCAGCTAGTCATGCCCACAGTAGAGAGCAGAGTGAGGGTGACCATATGCATGCCTCAAGTGCTCGGCTCTCTCTTCTCCAGAGCCTGCCTCATGAAACGGTGCCGCCCACGGTCAGGGTGGATCCTCTCACCTCAGCTAATCAAATGAAGAAAATCCCTAACAGGCACGCTCATGGGCCAACCTGATGTGGACAATCCAATTGACACTCCCTTTGTGACTGCAGATTGTGTCAAGTTGACAATTATAACTAACCATCACATTCTCCATGCAGTTTACATAGTTTATTTAAATTGTAAATACTCAGAAGAATACTATATTATTATAATACAAACCTAAACCTGCAGAATGAGTAGGGGACAGAGAAAACATTTGTTTCTGGTTCCCATGTGCTCTGTAGGATGGACCACCCAAAGGCTATTGGGTTATAAAAAGGGTCAGGCTACACTATGAATGTCTATGAGGGGCATGGTCTGTTATGATGTCCAGGAACCAGGAGAGTGCTCAGTACTAACATCCATACTAATGTTTAAGTCAGGTGACAGACAAAAAGCTTCAGAAACAGTAAACGACATGACTGGGAAGAAAATAGAAAGACAAAAGGAGGGTGTCCATAAGCAAGGTGGGAGAGGGAATGTACATGATGCTGGTACCTGTTTTGAGCTAATGAGGATGCCCTGTGTGGGTACAGGTGGTGCTGGGAAGGGCTCAGTTGTAACCACCCTCTCCCTGCAGTTCTAACTGAATAGGGTTGTATCAACATTCTCCTAGTTTTACTCGTAAAGGCCATGGTAGTGGATGAGTGGTGGCTTCATGACCTAAGTTGTTAGTATTATTTAGAAAGTTCCAAATATCTGTTTGTGATAAAATTACAGATGACTATTTTCCCTATTGCATCCGACCAGTAGTACATAATTTCAAGGTATTCATCTACCAAGAACGCGAATTTTTTTTATCACTTCATTAAAGCCAGGCTTCTGTTTCTTAATTGTGGGAAGTTATATGTGATTATTGTTTCTTTGGATATTAGAATATAACACAGAGATACTCGGATGAATGAAAAGCAGAATTCTCTTACAGCTGTGCGTATGACAGGAAGTGTTACTGGAAAGAGCTGCAGCAAGTTGGCACAACGGTTGATAATACAGTACGTGGGATGGGATTAGCTAGATTTCGTGTACTTCCTGGGGATTATGTATCTGGATAATTCTGTGGAGATAACAAGAGGGTTCCCTGGGAAGCCTGGGTAATTCAAGAACCTCTAAAAAGTTGTCCACTTTCCTCCAGGAGAGCTAGAGCCTAAAAGGGGAAATCACTGAGCTCAGAGCTCAGCAGACTACACATGAAAAAGCAGAGGCTGTACTTGGAGTTGAGAACAGTGAAGCCTGCAGCTGAGAGACACAATTTTGCTCTTTGGTCCTCTCCATTTGCAATGAACATTTCAGCCCTTTGCAGGGAGACACCTAGTGACCAGGAAAACACCCTGGTCTTTGTTAAGTATGTGTTTTTGTTAATTCAGGTCAGAAATTCACCTTTTCAAATTTTGTTCTATAAGTTATATTACCATTGTTATCTTTTATGATGTTGTCTGCAGTACACTATACAAAGTTCTTTGTCTGCCCTCCGGCCCACATTCCCATCCTCCGCTGAGTACTTCCTGGTATTTTCTCTAAGATATATTTCAGGCACTTACAGAGAGCCAGTCATTGCGTGGTGTGGCACTTCCAGCTGCCCAAGCAAAAGATTAATATTCAGTGGGGATCAGTGAGGTGCCCGGGAGTATATTTTGAACCAACAGACATGGGTGTGAATGTCTGCTGATCTTTCCATCATTCCAAGTTGATGTAGGATAGAGTCAAGTGGCCATGGTTCTTGTTCCCACCTTCTCACTGACTAGCTTGATGGCTCTGGGGAATTGTCTCAAGCTTAACAAGCTTCCACGTCTAAAACTGTCAAGCAAAACTAATCCGTCACTAACCAGATAGTGAAGTTAAATGTTAACCAGCCACTAAAGCAACCCCCTGGGAGCTCATCTGAACAATGGACAGACAGACAGGCTGAGCTGAAAATCTGAAGGTCGTGGTGCCTCTGCAAATACAAAGTAAATACAGAGGCCTCCAAAGCAAAAAGGTTACAGCTAGAAGCTACAAGTGAGGATTTTACGTTTTTACAAATTCAATAAACAGAGGAACTGTAATGGAGGCAGGAAGAATCAGTTGTGCCGAGGAGAAAATCCTCAGTGAAGCTCTGTGGACACAACACTCAAGGGCACAAAGGAGAACGATAAGCCCCCAGTGAAGGCGGTCTTGTCTCCAGACCGTAATGTTTCAATCTCTGACATGATTTTAGAATGACTTATTAAGGTCCATGCAGAGTAGTTGATGAGGCATGCATCCCCTTGAATGGGTGTGCACTCCGAGACACACACACACACACACACACACACACACACACACACACACATATCTGATTCCTTTACACTTGGTTAGGAACTAAAATTTCATCACTAGAGTCTGTCCCTTTAAAATTAGATTTTAAAACAATGTTTCATCTAGCATCTTTTGGCTATGAAGCAATTTATAGGATATCTAAAATATGTAAGTACAAATAATTTAAAAGTATTTTGCTTTTCCTTGTAGTAACCAAAAATTAAAGTCAAACAAACTTGAAAAAATGCTCTTTGGTTCCCCACAACAGCAATAACCACAACAAATGAACAAACCCCGCGGTTAATGTGGCAAAGATGGAAGAAAGCCAGGGAGAGACATGAGGGCATTTCTCACCTGTCTGTAGTTGGACGTAAAGGCCCCGAGGTAGGCGACCACCCCTGAGGAGATGAGGATGTCCCCTGTCAGGTTGACGTACAGCTGCCCCAGCTCCAGGGCGGAGTTGCTCCAGCGGGTTTTCTCGCCTCCCAGGCCCCCGATCAGCTGCTCAGCTCGCTCCAGCTTTTTGCTGCACAGATCAACCTCAAAAATAAAGGTGAGCTTTTATCAACATCAACAGGTAAAATAAGCTGACAATGCTGCAGAGTTCCAAACTCGAGAGATATTTTTTTCTCAATCATAAACTAGCCTGAAGTTCTAAAAAGTACTTTAAGAAGAAAAACATGATGCATCTCCCTGAGATATGGAAAGTCCATGACATCTTGTGTTTTAAAACAAGTAAGTAACTTCAGTAACGTTCTCGGAATTCCTAACACAGTAGTTAGTATATACCAGTATAGGCTAACTCTAAGGAAATGACTTTCAACCCCGGAGACGGAGACTAACAAGGAACATTCTCCTGCAAATAGAGCTATTTTAAAATGATCTGAAAAGATGGGGGAGCCTCAGGATGAAGCATGTTAGTAGAGTATTTGCAAAGCACACATAAGGGCCAGGGTTCCAGCATTAGTACTAGACTTTCAGTATTTTATAAAGGTTTCTCCTCATTCAACTTAGTTGGTTTAAGGTTGCTTTTAAAGGTTAAGAGCTTTAGCAATTTACACTTATTTACAAAGCACAATCTTTCAAGTAGTTAAATGGCGTCATCCTCCCAGACATCTGCAATTAAGCTTCCAAGGGAGCATCAATCAATGGCTGAGAGCCTGCTTTCTCCACCCGGACAATCATCCCAAGTTTATTTGACACAATTAAACAATGCGATAAAAAGGGAAAGAGGTAGATGTTTGTCAAGGTGGCAGACTTAGGGAAGAGCACTCAATCCTAGATCAATGTTCCAGCAGGGTGCTTGGACTGAATCACTGTAATTCAATGTTTAAGTGATAATGTCACTATTCTTTTTAAAATGAAATCAACACATTTCTTTTACTTGCTTAAAAAATGTTTTAATAGTAATAGAATTGCATCACTTCCCCCTCTCTCCTCCCATATCCCCTCCTCTCAAGTAGAGAGCCTCCTTTTTTTTTTATTATTGTTACATATATATGTATGTATATAT
>CABHPH010147868.1:10519-31137 GCA_902168325.1 Peromyscus nudipes | reverse complement strand
GAGTACAACGGGAATGATAACATTATCGGTGTGTGTCACCTTGCTCAAATTCACTGATGTGTTTCTAAATGCACATTTGTTTCCCCTTCTAAGGGAACTGTTCATTCTTGTACACTGTTTAGAAATACTCCTTTTCAAAAAGTGTGTTTTCATTTCCGCAAATGTTTAAAGAACATTTAAGCCAACCACCTTCCAGATGCCGCCTGTGCCTGTAGAGGGTGAAAAATTAAAACTTGTTTCCCAGATATTCCTGCGGTGAGGGTTAAGGTGTCCGCAGAACTCAGTCACTCAGATCCATCATGTGGGATCTAGGGGTAGCCGCGGTGGCACACACCTGCATGTACTTCTTGCAGGGAAGCGCAGGTGGAGAGACTGGGTCTCCTTGTTGTGTAAGTTTCCTCTGAGATGGAATACATTCCATCCTGCAAGGAAACTACTTAAGGAAGGGAAACCGGGCTGTGCTGGTGCACACCTTTGATCCCAGGACTCAGGAGGCAGAAGCGGGTGGAGCTCTGTGAGTTTGAGGCTAGCCTGGTCTACAGAGTGAGTTCCAGGACAGCCAGATCTGTTATAGAGAGAAACCCTGTCTGGAAAAACTACACACACACACACAAAGAAGGAAGGTAAACAACTCAAAATAGCTCAGGAAATCCCTGAAACTGACCAGATTCAGTAGGCTGCTCCCTCCCAGAGTAAACAAAAGCTGCTGAGAGTCACTTTCAGAAGAGCTAAGCTTCAGTGAAGACTCAGACAAGTCGAGCTGCCTGGAAGAGATTTAGATCGGAGTCACTTGGAAAGGATGCTCTCACCTGTTGAACTGCCTTCTGGCTGTTCAGTGTGCTTCAAGTTTTCCAGCTTTTGTGAGCTGTCACCCAGGGTGGGATGGGCCTTGGTAATGCAACTGCTTTTGAGTCATTTCTGTAAGTAACCCCAGTAAAACTCATTGGTTCACCAAGTTGACTTTGGTGGTATCTGTACTTTGGTCTATTGTGGGATTTCTATCTGGGGTGAGAAATCCTGTGTGTTGTCTGCCCAGAAAAAGTTATGTCACACAACACCTATGCTGATCAGTCACTGCCTGTGTGGTGAAGGGTGAGGTAGGTCCTTGGTTTTGTGGGTGTGAATCTCTCTGCTACTGAGCTGATTCTGCATGGAGTTGTTTGCAAGGACTGGCTGACTGTGGTGGCTTCCTGGGAGTGGCAGTGGTGTCAGGCTCTGGAGCAGGAGCTCCCATTGTGTCATGGAACTCCCTGGCTGTAGGAAACTGCAATTCCAGATGGTCTGGTCCCAGAGAGCTGAGTCAGCCCTCCTGATAGTTCCGACAGTCATTGATGCCTCTTTAATGAATACATCTTTTTTTACCAAACTAGCTGGGGTCAGGTCTGTCCTTTACAAGGAAACCCTTACATATATGCCATGTCGGGGAGTCACCTGTCATATCAAATACACCTTCTGACAGAAATGATTAAGATAAGAAAAGCAGCTACCTATGAAGCACCATTCAGATTCTTTCCTGGCAAGTGGGGCTTTTGGGAGACAAAATGGGACTGTTGAGATTTTGAAGGAGCACATGCAACTTTATGTGTCAGTAACAATGGCATGATTCTGAGGCAAATGGGCATAGGTGCTCTGGGAGCTCTCATTTCATGATGCTCTGAGCTCAGCCTCAGGCCTACACCTAGAATCTTGCAGGCTGGCTTCTCCTGACACCACCGTCCTGCCGACAAGCAGCCTCTTTCCTCGGTTCTTTCTTCTTCACTTCCACTCCCCTCTCCCCCCACCTAGCACACCCTGGAGCAGATGAGGGAAGACACTCTACAGCAGCAAAGTCAAGTTTCCAAGGGGTAAGGCTAAAAGATGTGCAGTGGTGTACATCCCTAGAAGGGAGACTCACTCTCTCTATAAGCACAAAGGAAAAGAAATCCTCACAGCCAGGAGGGTGCAGAAAAACAGAACTGCATCTGGGAGCAGACATGTCATTCCTTTGCTGGCTCAGACTGCAGTTCTCTGTAATGTCTGTCTGTCTGTCGCCCCCGCCCATCCCCTGCCGTGTGTGTGTGTGTGTGTACACATGCGTGAGCTGAAAAAGACCAGTAAGATGCTTGAGTCTGAGCATCAAGAGGTGGTTCTTAACCTTCCTAATGCTGCGACCTTTTAATACAGCTCCTCACGTTGTGACTTCCAACCATAAATTATTTTTGTTGCTACTTCATAACTGTAATTTTGCTACTGTTAAAAACCATAATGCAAATATCTACTATGTGGCTCCAAAGGGGGTCGCAACCCACATGTTGAGAACTGCTGGTGTAGAGGGACAAGTGGGACCCTGGCCACCCTTTGACAGGTGCTTCTCCCTTGCCTGGAAGCCTGCTCTGTGGCAGTTCCCCACCCATGAATTTCTGATCCCAGATGTTGAGGTGGCATCGAATGATGTATAGCAGAGCTCTAGTGGGTGGGAAGGGGCTCGTGGGGTTGTGGGTGTTGACAGCCAGGATTCCAGGCCCATCAGGCTGATGCCTGCAAGAGTTTTGATCAGGCAGCGTGGATGGGATAGCCTATGGCTGCCCCTTGCCCGCCACCAGATACTCAGGAAACAGTCAGTTCCTGGCAGGAGGAGGCCTGAACTTTTGTCTTGGGTTTTTGCCTGTTAGGTTTTTATTACGTTCTGTTTCCCTTCGGCTTTCCCTTGCAGTCAATTAGAGCACTTATGGGTGAATGTTTGTTTATATATGTCATGTAGCTGTCCCTTCAGGGGTGGCTCTGTGCGTCTGAGGCAGGAGACTATGTTTGTATTTCAAACTAAGTGGAACTGCCAAAAACCCCTCCCAGGTTGTGGGAAGTTAGCAGCCAGGAGTGCACGTAGACGGCCCGGCTGAGCCGGTAAAGGCACTTGTTGCCGTGCGAGTCTGGCAACCCAAATCGGATCCCTGGAGCCCACCAAAAGGTGGAAGGAAAGAACAGATGTCACCAAGTTGTCCTTTGACCTCTACGTACATGCCCCCAACACATACATACAATAATAAATAAATAAATAATTTTAAAGCCCAACTAAGTCTTAAAACAAGAGAAAAGTTGGTGCCAGTTGTAAGAGGGAGGGGGGTAAGCCCTGGATAACCGGTGCGTTGGCAACAACTCCCTCGTTCTCTGAGACTGACGCCCTTCTTAGCGACTCTGCCTGTCTGTGATCATTTTGGGGTCTGCTATGTCTCTTCCTATAGGAATTAGTACCAGCAGCCTTCAGAGTGACTTGCCAGCTTGCCCCTCCAGAAATCTGAAGACATGATTCTTTTCTTCTCCAAATTTCCCTTCTCTAAGCCTTCTAATTCTCCTTCAAATTTTCATCTGTAAAGTTAATGCAATCCAATAAGAAAATAATGTGCTCTTGAGACACTGACACGCTCAGAGCCATTTTATCCTGCCCTAAAGCCTGGAAAGTTTGAATTTTCCTCCAGATAAAAAACAGTAAGCAATAATAGAATAATTCACTGTACTGTAACAATTAAATCCAGCAATTGAACATCACGCATTGGTAAATACAATGCTCACGACAGATGAAAGTCTCCCATGTACTTAGAGACAGAAACACAGTTCTAAATCGAAAGCATCTATTCTCAACCACATCCCAAAATGTAAATAAGCATCCAAGCATGTGGCTCCATATCTTTACAGAGGCAATTACAAACACGCCTTATTATCAGCCTCGGGAAGTCTCCAGCGCACACAGTCTTATCTGCTATGCCCCCTACTGGAAAGAATATGCAAGGCCAGCTGCATTATTTCTGATTAATTTTTGGCATCATTTCTCCATGTCTGCTTTAGGAATGCAAGGCGTGAAATTTATAGTAGCAGGTTTAATATTCCATCTAGCCAAAAATGATTTCGCTACAAAGACTTCACCTTTGGTGGAATATTTGGGGTTGGCTCCCCCACCCCCTCAAGAATATAGATTGCTTCTTCCCTTCATGGCAACCCCCTGTCCAAATTCTTTTTAAGCTGTCGCCCAACTCAGTACGTGGCAGGAATAATTTCATGCTGAGGAAAATGTATTTAATTCCACGTCTTGTAAGAATAATTACTTAGCATAATGTTACTTAAAATGTATTTTTATCTGCAAATGCTAATGAAGCTACAAAAGTCTGAATCATCTTTTTAAAGAATTAGGATATTAAGGGTGCTTCGCCTCCAACTCCCTGAAGAAGAATCCAGAACCCAGGGACTAATCTGAGAGTGGATCCTGCCGGCTTCCAGCTGGGTATTAGCCTGCTGCCTTTGAGGGGAATGTAACCCCAGAGGCTTCCTCTGAGCCTCCCCAAGCTCTGGACACAGAGCTTCAGGCTTTCTCGAGATGTTCCGTCGTCACCCAGGGCATCTGGATGGCCACTGGGAGGGAGCTTGGGCCCAGGACCAATGCAGGCCACCTACCCTAATGGCCTGGCTGGGAGCAGGCTATGGCTTTTATCCTTAAGAATCTTATCTCTTTGATCATTGGTGCACCCAAGTAGTAAAGACCACTGTCCTCTCTATTGTCTGCCCGAGGCCCCAAAGCAGTTGACAAAGAATGACAAGAGTCAGGGCGAAATGACTGCTTTGTTTGGAAGCTTCTTTGAAATCCTTTTCATTTAGAAAGGCTGTAGAGTTACAGCAAATGTCCCAATTATTCAGGAGGCGCCTAATTCCTCTTCGCCCAGCTTCACGCAATGGAGTGCCTTGCACAACTACACAGAATGCACCCGGCACAAGGCTGTTGTCCCCACCAACAGCTTTAACCTCACCGGTGTGCATTTTGCTGCCATGTCTCTCTAGTCTTCTGAGCTCTGTGACACCTTTCCCTGTCTCTTCTCATCCTTCATGACATCAGCACATCTGGATAGTGCTTGTCAAGTATTTTGCTGGCCATCTCCTGTTTGTGAGATGTTTTCTCACAACCAATGAGTAGACACCTGGGGCAAGAATACAACAGCAGCAAGAGTTCTCTGTTGGTGCCCTGTGGAGTCAGGGTCTGCTTTACAGCAGGACTGAGCAGGGACATGTGCCAAGGCCACCTGAGAGCAGGGGCCCTTTAGGAACCCGATCAGTTGTTATAAGGAGCGCGAGGTATGACCTTGGGCCAGTGACACACTTATCTCCTTTCTCTGTCATGATCATGGCAAATGGAGAAACGGGAACATTTCTTTGCTGTGGGGAGACAGCATTGATTTTGTGAAGATCAGATGCCATGACGACCAGCAGAAGGCCAAGAAGCAGCGAAGGAGGGCATGGCACTGAGGCCGTGGGGGGTGCGGTAGCATGCACCCAAAGGAACTTGCTGACCAATGACCCCTTTGGAGTCTAGTGTAGCCCTTTGTGCATTCATCGGGGCTCTAGATAACCCGAAGATGAGATGCAGACATCTCAGTGGGTGGAAACTAGTGAATGTGTGTTGAGGGGAAGTGGAAACCATTTCTCAAGCAGTGTTCCCAGCAATTAGAAAGCACATCGCATTTCCTTGCTCGGGTAAGATTTGGTAGTGGTAATGGGATCCTTAGGCACTTTTTAGACTCACTTTTTTGTTGTTGTTGTTGTTTGTTTATTTTTTCAAGACAGGATTTCTCTGTGTTAACAGTCCTGCCTGACCTGGAACTCATTTTGTAGACCAGGCTGGCCTCAAACTCACTGAGATCCACCTGCCTCTGCCTCCCAAGTGCTGGGATTGAAGGTGTGCGCCACCACAGTGCAGATAGACTCACATTTTGTCTATTTTCCCCCCACCTCTTTAAAAGGGTTTCAACTCCCTTCATAGGGGCTAGGGTCCGCATCTGCCTGGTGCCTCTCCGACAGCTGCTACTCAGGCCTGGCTCATTGTAGGGTCCTGTCTGCCTGGTGCCTCTCTGACAGCCACTACTCAGGCCTGGCTCATTGTAGGAGCTCCAAAAAAAAAAATGCTTATTAAGGAAATACATTTAAAAAATGAGTGATGAATAGAGTGTTCACTTTCAAACAGATTTGTGAGCACGCTACTCTTCCCTATTCAGAACTCTATGACCCTCACCTCAGGCTGGATGTGAGAACCCAACAAGGACCATGTCCACGGGACTTTGAGCTTCCTGCCCCAGGTGAACCCTGCACAATGTGGAGGTGCTGTGATGGGAAGGACTGTTCTTTGGGAAGTTCCTTAGCCCCACAGAATCTGTATCATTTGGAGGGAGCTGAATAGTATCAAATATATAGATGGCAAATTCTGAGATTGGGACGAGGAATAGAGGGTGATCATGTGACATTTCCTTCGGGTAGCCCATGGTTTTGGAAAACAAATATAGGGGAAGGGTGGTCATGGGAATGGGACCATGTGGAATAAATCAGAAACGTGGTTTTTACACATACACGCTTTCCATGCCCCCCCATCCCGTGTGTGTTTATCTTCACACACATGCAAGACTGAGACATGTCTCATTGAGACTGGTTTCTTTATTTGCTCAGTGATTTTGGTTACTCTTTCAAGACTGCCAATTATCTATATAATCTCAACAACATTATTTATAGTTTTGGGGTTTGTTTTGTTTTGGTTTTTTTTTTTTTTTTTTTTGGTTTTTCGAGACAGGGTTTCTCCATGTAGTTTTTGTGCCTGTCCTGGATCTCACTCTGTAGACCAAGCTGGCCTCGAACTCACAGAGATGTGCCTGACTCTGCCTCTCGAGTGCTGGGATTAAAGGCGTGTGTCACCACTGCCCAGCTATTTATAGAGTTTAGTACACTTTAAACTGAATCATTAACAATTTCCACATAGAGCTGGGGTGACCTGATTTGATCCCCAGCATTCATGTAAAACATTGGGTATACTACCCACATGTAATCCCTACCACTGGAGGGACAGAGACAGGCAGGCCCCTGGGGAGCAGGCCAGCCAGCCTAGCTTTATTGACAGACCCAGGTCCCAGGGACAGAACTTGTTTCAAATAGCTAAGATGGATAGATATTGAGCATCAACACTTGAGGCTGACCTCTAGTTTCCACACATACATGCATGTGTACCTGCATATGCACGAGCAGGCAGCCCCCACCATGTACAAATTTCCAAGTGTGTATTTTGTGGGTACATTTTTAAACGTATGAGAAGTAAAGTATTAAGAGGCCTTTATCCCCCCTTTTCTTTTCTATTCTTTTATTAAGATGGGGTTTTGCTCTATAGCCCAGGTTGACCTCCAACTCACCATCATGCCTGGCCACAAGGAGGTTCTGAAGACCTATGTTACTAGGGGACATAAAGCAAATAACCATTTTCACTAATAGCCAAAAGAGCAGTCAAAACCTCTATGCACAGAACTGCATAACCCATTGATCCTCACAGTCCCATGAAGTCTACTCAAGTTCCACCCCACAAAGAAGAGAATTAAAACACACAGAGCTTGAATAACCTGCTCTCAAGTGGAGACCTGGAAGTCTAGCTCCAGCTGCTTCTAGAACAGTCCCAGAAAAGGCCTAGAACAGTTCACCCCCTGGGACTGTGAACAGGGGAGCTGGGGAGGGTTAGCTTTCTGTTCTTGGCTGCAGTGGAGGCACTGTGAACACATCAGGTACACGCTATTTCGCGTGCTTCTCCAAGCAGTAGTCAGAATGAGCTCAAATCTTCACCTTGCCTAAGACATCACAGGGTCTGCCTGCAGGAAAGAGCACCTGGCTATGGAAGCTTTAAGGGTGAGACAAAGGTGTTTATGGAGGTATTTTCTCAAACCAAGTGCACTATTGAAAAGAATACAGTCTCCATCAAAATTGCAGGCAAGTCACAGGATTCATCTTAACTACATCAGCACTATTATTGTGCAGTCTATGGAGACTGGTATGAAATAAAACTCCAGTTTGGTTTTATGCTTATAGAAGTCCATACCTTTTCTTGGTACACACTAGCTCACAACATTCAACATCTTTAAAGCGAGTGCTGGTTTGCTCATGAGAAAACAAGCGAGAGGGGAAATACTGTGCTACTCGATGCTAACCCTGTGAAGTAGGCTAGCTTTATGACTTTCTCAAATATGCAGGAAGCACACAGTACAGATGGCATGGTTACAGAGGACAGGTCTGAATTTCATGGGAGGCACCAAACTGACTTTCCTCCCAAAGATGAAAGGCCAATTTATTCCAATTATGAGTCAATAAAAAATTAAAGTGTCCACTGAGGCAACTCAACAGATGGCTAATGTCACCAAGATTACTGTTACAATAGTCTTTTATATATATATTACAAATCATATGTAAAACTCAGCCAGATTTGGAAATAACATTCTCACCAACATGGAACTTGGTTGTCTCACTCTAGTGCAGGCTGGCCTGGAACTACATAGCCCAAACTATTCTCCAACTCTTAGTGATCCTCCTGCCTCCTCCCTAGTGCTGGGATTACAGGTGTGAAGTACCACTCCTGGCTTAGGTGATGGATAAACTGTGGCAGTCTGTACTCAGTGATCCCTCACAAGTCATCCTGGCCTGAAGTTTTCCAAAGCCAGTATCTTTGAAATGTATTTATTTTCACCATGACCCTTAATAAGAAATAGACTCTACTCTTCTTTTTAAGGCAGTGTCTTTGCTATGTAGCCCAGGCTAACCTCAAACTCATGAGTCTTCTACTTCTGGTCTCCTGAGTGCTGGGATTACAGATGGGTACCATCATGCTCTGCAAGAGGCAAATTCTCTATTGCCTAATCTACCCATTTAGATGTGAACATTATACCTACATTTAGTATGATGTTATACATACCATTTGCATATACACAAAGTGAACTGTGTTTTATGAAATTCTCCTCCCTCATGTTAGTTCAGATGCTTTCTTCTATTTTCCCTCTATTTCACAGGAAACTGCTGGTCAGTTCTTACTGAAGCAAACTTTATGATCCACAGGTTGACAGCTGCTCCAGCAAGAGACTGTCCCCCACCAAGGCAGCTATATGCACAGGTTAGTGGTTCATGTTCTGATTGCTGAAAGATAAACAGTGGTGTTAAAACCAGTCATAGAAAATGAATATGCTATGACTTAAAACACAGCAAGCTGGATAAGAACCACCACCAGGTACAACCCTCTCCATAAGGAGTCACACTACTTTATACTGACTCTTGCTTTTCTGTTCTTCTATATGTAACTATTTTTTCAAGATTTATTTTTATGTGTATGAGTGTTTTGTCTGCACGCATGTCAGTGCGCCATGCACATGCCTGGTGTGGGATGTCAGAGGCATCAGATCCCAGGAACTGGAATCATGGATTGTTGCAACTTGCCAAGTGAGTGCTGGGAACTGAACCAAGGTCCTTTAACAGCAAGTGCTCTTAACTTCAGAGCCATCTCTCTAGACTCCCATCCATCCATCCATCCATCCATCCATCCATCCATCCATCCATCTTGTTTTTTTTCAACTTCCTTCTACCTGCTTGATTTAACTCTTCTACCAAAAGAACCTGAGTTTTTCGATGAGTGAATCCTTTTCCACTTGATGAGAAATTCCTTACAAGGCACTTTTAGAACCTGTTGCTAGAGCATCTACAAAGGGTGCTTGGTCTTGCGAGCTGGTAGGACCGATTGGACAGAACGTTTACTACATGATACACCACAGCTCCAAATTCCACTAGGACCAATGAAGAGGTGTTGGAGAAGCAGCCAAGATGGAGGAACTAGGTGGTTGTTTTAATTTTTTGGGGGGGTTCTTTCTGGGGGGGTGCTGGGTGAGGGATGGATATAGACGGACTGGAACATGAGCAAGACTGGAGTGCACAATGTGAGATTCCCACAAGATCAATAAAGAATTATGTTTAAAAATGCTATTAATACAACAATCTTGCATTGTTTCCTTTCTGCTTTCAAAGCTGATCTTGAAGGAAGACATGGTAACATGATTTATATCCTCAAAATCTTCATTGTTTCCACTCTTGCAGACTTGGGGCTCAAGACTTAGTATACTAGGATCGTGGGAGATTCTTGTCTTTCATGATACTTCCAGGAAGCATCCTAAGTTCCAGGTAGTGGGTAATTCATCAGGGTTGAGAAGTGGTCTGATTTTCCAAACGTGACCTCTTTAGTTTTTAGCATAGACTTTCACAGATGAGCAACATCTACAGGTATTAAGATGACTTCCAGTAGTTCAGCCATGTAAGGGAATATTTAGTTGAAGGAAATTTTAAATTTCCACTTTAACAGATTTCCTTACAAAATAATCCTTTTAAGGCAACACTTCCAAATAGATGTTGACTTTGATAAAAAGGACAAAATTTATAATGTGTATTATTAGTTTATAACATGTAACATACACCAACATAAAGACTTGATTCTAGGGCTGGGGCTGAGTGGAGGGAGCTGGGCTGTATTATGTTTTGATCTATTGTATTTTTCTCTTCTAACAAGACATCCAGCAGACATAACAATTCTAAACAACTCAGTTAGGAGAGGGTGGGCTCTTGGCTTTGGCTTAGTGCTCTGTATTTTTGTTACATCGGAACTGAAGATTTACCATCTACTCCTGTCACAGCGCATGGGCAGAAGAGTTAGGTATGTTTGGATGCTGTAAACTGAGCACTGGGGAGGAGTGCAGCTCTGATTGACATGCAGTCCTTTTTATCATGAAAGGAGGCAATCTCAGCAACTGACAATTAAATATCTTCTTTATGACTTTATGACTGAAAATTCATCTTCACCCGTAACATTGGTTTTGCCAAAAAAAAAAAAAAAAAAAAAAAAGAGCTAGGAAATTGCTTGTTGGCTTCACATTCATGGATTGAGGACCTCTATCTGCCCTTCCCACCAACCAACCAGCATTTATTTTTTAACAGCATGAGCTAATCCTTCTAACACATGTTGCATTGGTGAAGTTATTTCTTTCTTGCTGAAACAAAACAAAACAACACAACCCTTTCAAGATCCATCCAGGCTCGTCTGCTTTCCCATATCCCAGGTAACACACTGTACCACTCCTTGAGCTTTGCGAGCCATCACCCATGCTGATCCAGATCAAACAGGCCTTCGGAGTCCTGACAATGACGTCTTCATCGAGCATGAGTGCGGCTAAGCCTCCACTCCTTGTTTGCTCTGCAGTGCTGTGCCAAGATCTTGGCTTTTAATGTTCCCAGCATCCTTGGAAACATCACTTGTTTGGCGTATAAGCTTAAGAATGGTTTCGCATCCACAACAAAATGTGAGGATAAATGAAAATAGTGTGACTCTCTTAGGGGTCTGTCTGGAATTATTTTCTTTACCTAGCCATAGCACTTGAGTGGTTCAGAATCTTATTACCCTATGATAGTGCATCTGTAAAATTATATCAGAAATAAAACAAAAGGATTTGCTGTAATAGGATTCATTTTTTTAACCTTTGAAATTGAATTTTTTTCTGAACATTAAAAGTACTCATTTTAACTGCTGATGGATATTAATGGGAAGTATGATTAAGGAGTCACAATGTTTAACTTTTAATATGTAAATTTAAAAATCTACTCTTCATATCCTGATCTGATGACATCAAGTTATCAGCAGAATATAATAACCTGACCTCCCCAAACTGGCTTTAATTAAATCTCTTAGTGGCTAAACGTCATAGCTTCATCATCAGAAAACACCGAGCATATGAGCGAAGTAACACTTACAAATTTGATTGTGAGCTTTCAAAATAATACATTAGTAATGAACTTTATTCTGGCTACACGTTGAGTAACAGAACACTATGTATATTTGAAAGGTCCTTTTAAAAAACAAGAGGAAGTAAAGCACCAGGAACTGCGTGCTTCCCCCAGAGGAAGCAGAGAAGGGTGGGAAGTGGGACATGCTTGGTGCTTTGCTAGTGAACATGGGAACCACTATGCCCTCGTCCTCTGTGTGCCCTCTGGTGTGGGCTGACCTCAGGGCCCAGGCAGCCGGGCACTGCTGGGTGTGGAGACAGATAGCTCTGCCCGCTCCCACTTGCTCCTCCAGGCTAAACTCCAGGCAGAAGCTGGCGTTGTGGGGTTCCTGTCCATCTGCCAACCCACGGCCCTCCAGGAACACTGTGAGGGGGATGCTGGCCAAATCCTGCATGAGAAGTCATCTCCTTCACGCCCTCCTCAGTCCTGGGGTCGGACTAACAGAGCCCTGTATCTAATTTGATGGTGTTAGGCTCTAGCCAAGGAAAAGGAAGAGAAGCAAGGAAAAGCAACCAGCTTCACTCAGGAGAAAGGATCCTCGGAAGCAGCTGTCGTGGGAATGAAGGCCAACCTGGCTAATCGACCTTAAATCTTAGCTCCACTTGCTATTTTTTTCATTTCCCAATGGTTTTAAGAAATGTAAATCGTTGTGACTTTACGTGTCACAGACTACATATTATTGCTTTGTCAAAGAACAGTGGTCTAAAGTCACTGCTGCACAAATACCAAACAACCCACATGCCGCCCACAGAGCACACTCTGAAGCTGACATGCCTCTATGCTGACACATGTTTAAAAGGTAGGTGTTCTTACAGAGGCCATCCTTGCCATTCAGAAGGCAACTAATAGAAAATGTTCCTTTTAATAAGGGTTGGAAAATACTGCATGTATATGTAGACTCTCAGATGAATAGTCACACATGCAGCCGGATGTTCAGAAGCAAACTCAGTCACCACACATACTCAAGCCATTTTTTCTGAACCAATAAAGACTTTCTTAAGAAATGTTTGAACTTTATTTTCCTCTTCCCCCAGACAAGTGAAAATCATAATCTTACATAATTTCTTTGGAACGGGTAGACTGAGACAATTTATCGACGCTTCCTTCAATTTTCACACCACACTGAGCTCCAACAGGTTTTTGTTTTAAGGTGAACCAGGTTTCTGGCTCTTCCCTGTGGAGAAGTTACTTTCAAGTCAGTGAAAGTTCTTGGCCCATGATTAAAAGTCTTTGCCAATTAGTACTCAACAACTTCAATTCAGTTTTTTCTGGTTCAAGATGAGCAGGAGCCTAATAAGGCTGTGATAAAAGGGCAAAAGGCACCGAGAGCCAAAAGCGGATTAATGAGCTCCTCCATGTATTTGTCTTCCTAACAGCTGAACTGTTACAACTATTGACACTCTTCAAAAGGTTCCGCTCTGAACCCTGTCCAGGCACTGCAGGCTCCAATGGACATCTTCAAATCCAGAGAATGGAGGAGCAAGAGCTTCCCCTGTGTGATGCCAAAACCAACAAAGCCCCATGGATCAGGTAATGAAACTCCAGCTTTTCCCCTTTGAGATTTATTTACTGGCAGCTGACAAGGGGCAAATTCAGCTCGAATTGTGCAGTCAAGGCCCTGTCAAGCTTTTAGAGGCACCCTTGTCTTGAAGCACCTTCATGACTGGCATTTCACTCAAAAGCCCTCGGCACTGGTCCTTAACAGCTTATGACATCACAAAGGACACTCCAGACAGATGCCTACATGGCATCCTGCAGCATTTTAAAAGAGAATTAGTGGTTTTAATTATGGTCGTAGTATGAAAGGGAACCATGCAAGCTCCACGGGAGACCTTTGATCAGACCCTTTTGCTAGTACAATGCCACGGAACTGTGACTATTCCTGGTAAGGGGCCTTTTCTTGCTGAATGACTCACCAGTGATCTTTGAATGCAGACAAGCTTCTAGCCCTCCCTCTTCATTAGTGAGCATTTCTATACAGGGCCTATATAGTGCTTGGAGTCTAGGAGCTATACAATCGGGGAAAAGAACCCTACAGATTCTGGCCTTTACTTAGGAAGTGCTGAAGGACTCTGAGTGACTTTATTCATTAAAACAGGTTGCTATTAATTAACTGTCATAATAAATAAAGAACTATTATTATTTGCATTTCTTACCATGTTCCCTTTAGTAAGATGTATAAAAGATGCCTGTAGCAGAAATGAATTTACTCAACAACCTCCCCACCCCCACTCTTGCCCACGCCCCTTTGTGTATCCGGGCAGCTAGCTACCCTACTAATTATGGGTCTAGATCTGTGAATCCAAATAGAAGTGAAACATAAATATGAAATTAATTAAGGACATGTTAAATGCCTTTTAATTTGCCTGTTTCTGCAACTGAAATAAGCAAACATGAAATTAGCTTTCCTTTTCAGTGACTGCACAATGAAGACGCTAAAACTCGAAACTTAAAACCCCACACACTCGGTATAAAGGATAGAGTTTCAGACTCTAACAACTATAGTTAACCAAAGAAAAGAGGAATTCTAATGAGGTATAACAAGAATTGTTTTGAGACCATCTCACTTTCAGGAAATGGAAAATGCCTTTGGTCTGGAATGAGTATTTTAAGAATATCTTTTTAAAGGGATCCCAGTAATCACAGCCCTCAAAAGACTCAGGGTCAAACCTTGTAGGTCTGTGAGACAGTTCCTTCTCATCTAGAACCTACAGTCACCATATGGAAACTGCAGATGTTTCTGAACACTTCTCATGGAAATGCTAATTTGGCAACATGGGATAAACATAACTTTGCACAAGGCATACATTTTAGCCATTAACATGTTTCTGCTATACATGTTACTCATATCCAGGAGATAACTGAGATCTCTACTTTTTTGATACATCTTCTTTATTTGAAGGAAAAACTTGTGGACTTCAGCAACTCTGGAAGCAGAACATGAGCAGGGCTGCTGCCACTTGCTGGCTCAGACCTTTTTTGTATTTCTTAGACTTTGCAGTTCTCTTTTGAGGTGCTTGAGAGCAGCTATGATGTCTGCTCGCTGTGGATCAGTCTGTGCTTTTTGAGTGTAGAGACGAAAATGTCTGATGGTTTCAGACAGCAGGACTTCAGGGTCTGCGTCTGTCCCTGGGAGGCGCAGCATCCGCTCGCAGGCGATGGCATAGTTCTTATGCCAATTCACTGGGTGTTCCTCTCGAAAGTACACTATCTCCTTGTAAAGCTGGAAGACAGCAAGTGTTGGGAGTCCATTGTTATCCTGACAGATTTTCTTGTTTTAAAACCAGGAAACAGAGAGAAATTAATGACACAAGGAAAAAAAATCCAAGCAGCCTACAGTAAAAATCTAATCATTGCCAGGCCATGCAGAAAATACAGGGATGCTACGTAATTACTACAGTAGCGGGAGGCAGATGTGCTTCGTCTAAAACTGCTTCTGGGGCTTTGGATGCTGCAGGATCCCAAGACACACTGTGTCAGGACAAAGTGCTCTTTCTCCAGAAAGATGTTCTGGGAAAGGATTTAGTTCTAACTGGAGGAAAGCTATTTACTCAACAGGCCGAGCGGCTAAACCTCTAAATTTAGCTGCTGGAAAAAAAAATCTGTCTTTAATAGACAGTGTAGAAAAAGAACTTGGCAGAATTAAACTTCTGTTTCACATTATTAATGTGGATTTTTCTCTACATGGAACAACAGTAGTGTTCGCAACAATCCAATCCAAACAACTCCATTGTTATCGAGTGTACTGGCACAACAGAATCAAGAGAGCCCCGAAAAGGGCGATGCTGAAAATCTTCACAGCACCCTACAATTTACCATCATCATAGCCAAAACACTGCCCGCAGAAGCTCAGGATTTTGATTTCCCAACTGCAGAGACGGTGTTAATTGAATGCAAGTAGAATCAAAACATCTATTTATTGATTGATTGATTGATTGATTGATTGATTTATTGATTTAGTGTTTAGTGTGTGTGGGGGTGTGGGGGTGGGTGTGTGCACATGCGCGTGCGTCCCAGTGCACATGTGGCGTTCAGAGGACAACTTCTGGCAGTTGGTTCTCTCCTTCCACTGCGTAGGTTCTGGGGATCAAATCAGGTCCTCAGGTTTGTTAGCAAATGTCTTTACCTGCTGAGCCATCTACCAGCAGTCCAGAATTTCGATAATGAATTTTCCAGAAGGAATGCATCAACATTAACAAATAAACAGGAAGTGGAGACTAGTCTGCACAACAGAACGTGATGTTCCCTTCTTTAGGAATTTCACCGTCCTGTTAGCACTGGGTAACTAGTAGTGTCCCTGCCGACTGAGGACAGACCACACAGTGCTTTTGAAGCAGGGCTGTGTTCACAATGTCATGTAGCAGACATAGACCAGTTAATGATCTTTTCCCATCTCCTCCAAAGCAGCCAAATGAATGCCCACTAAAACAGCGTCCTTGTCAAGAACTCTACAGCCTGTGACTCTCCCTTGGAGATTTAAAAACCCCATCTGTCTTCAACTTCTTCTCAGAACAGTTTCCCTTCACATTGGTGACTCACAGCTGACATTTACGTTGGAGTGAGCTTAGACTCTGACCCTCTTAGCTGCCAGACAGAACTCTACATGCTGCCTTCCAAAATCGACTCCCTCACTGTCCTTGAGTGGGGTGCCCTGGAGGACTCTGCCTTTGCCCCTGGGGCTGCCTCCTTTGGGACCAGCCTCCCTCCCGTCACTTCCTACCGTCTATCTGGCTGGCTCATCCTGATGTTCCAGCATGGCACCTCATGCTATCTCTTCCCAGCAGCACTCAGGCTCAGATCCCTGGGTCCTATGCAAAGCACGACTGTCAGTACACATAAGACTGATCTGGGACTGTGGAGTGGCTCATCCTCAACATCCTTGCTGTAACCTGCTACCTTTGTGACAGCAGAGACAAGACCATATCTAACACAATATGCAGGTTTGAGCAGGTGTTCAATAAATGCTGAGTGAAGAATGAATAAAAGTGAGCTAATGTTCAAAATTTAGCAGCAAATAAGTCATGCCAATTGGACACTATGCTGCTTTAAGTCAGCAGCAAGCAAATGTGCTGGCTGAGGAGAACCACAGCAGTCCAGAGAGAGGGGAACTTGGCTGCTCACATATGAAGGGCCTGAGCTCTGCGTGCACAGGCCCTTACCGGGATATGTGCTTCTACACGGCCAACTGGCTAAGTCTGTAGTGTTAGAAAAGGCCAGTGTTAAAAGTCACAGGAAACCAGAGCCTTGTCAAGGCAGTGCACCAAAAGCCTCTCAGTGTGTGTGCCTTTCCTGAGGAGAGTGTAGCTATGCCTTCGGAAGGTGCTGGGCTTCCTAAGGCTAGGCAGGAGACAGACTCTTCCTGTGGCTTTCCTCTGTCCTCAGGACTCCTCTGCCAGCCATGGCTATCATTTCACGAGCAGGCGAGACTTTGCACTGAGGGTGCCACGGCAGTTTTGGTTTCCTCTCAGTGCTGCAACGAAGAACCACAGACACTGGCCAAAAGCAAGACAGGCTCACTGTCCTGCACCCGGGGAAGAAGCCGAGACATCAGCCGCACTGCACTCCTGCACTCTGCACAGTTTGTTCCTTCCCTTTCGAGTTTCCAGAATCGTCTGTACCTGTCACTCACAGCCCTTTCTCCATCTCCATGGCCAGTGGATACCATTCCTAAATCTCTCTCTCTCTCTGGTGTGTCTTTTATAAGGCCCCCATGACCATATTGGACCCAGTTTGCTAATCCAAGATAAGCTTGATCTCACGTCCTTTAACTCAACCATATCTATGGAGTGCCTTTTGCCACAGAAGGCAGTGGTACATGCACTGTGGGGTGGGGATGTTATTTTGATTACCATGACCCTTTACCTTAAACACTGCTTATGACACAATTGAAATTGAATATTTCCCCCATCTGTGCTACTTTATAATGCTCAAGATAAGCTGGACAGCAGAGAATAAAACTTCTGTTGCACACCCTGTCTCCACACCAGTCACTTCCACCTCCCAGTAGATGCCCTTCAGCAAAACTGAAACATACTTTATATGCATGAGTGTAGAGTTGTGCTCTCACGTCTGGAGGCACTGTGGCAGTCTCTGCCAAGTTAAAGATGAAGAACGGTGTTTTCATCCTGGGGATGGGAGGAAGAACTCACGTTAGAATCATACCACAGCACAAACTCCTTTTTTGTGCATTCTTCATTCTCTTGTGTGCATGGAAATTAACTCTGAACCAACAGCAATCCAAGGCCCTCTGAGGCACTCATACTCAACACCAAGCCCCCCAAGGCACAGCGCTCACACTCAACACCAAGCCCCCCAAGGCACAGTGTTCACACTCAACACCAAAGTCCCCCAAGGCACAGTGTTCACACTCAACACCAAGCCCCCCAAGGCACAGCGCTCACACTCACTGAAGCTTTAGGGGAAAAGGGTCCTATCATCACTACTGGTCCCTACAGATGTGCACCACTGTATGGAGGAGTCGTCAGGGACAGGGAGACCTTCTGGGTTTGTCAGTGCATCCCTGAAGGTGCCCATCCCAGCAGCTTGTGTCATGTGCCCAGTCTCAAAAGGGGCTGGATTCTTTGAGCACACAAACATCCAAATTGTGTACAGCACACTAATTAAATCAATACCTGCCTGAATAATGACCTGCTTTCTTCTTTTATGTGATTGTCTCCCAGCTTTCCCACAGTCAATCACAACGAACAATTGTGCAGTGTAGCTTTGATCCGTTTTTAAAGCAAGTGTTTGTCCCTGGAACTAGACTGGCAACTTTAGGCCATTTTTTAACTTCTTCAAAAACATACTGGCACAAACAGCTATTTTGTAATGATTATAGTGGAGTTATATTTCTTTATTTAAAAACATTTTCATTACATTTTATTTATTTTGTGTGTATGTGGTGGTAGGGCACAGGGCTCTACGTGCCACATTGTAAATAGAGAGGTCAAAGGACAACTTGCTGCAATCAGTTTTCTCTTTCTTCCACATAAGTAGTGAGGATCAAACTCACACTGATACACTTTTACCTGCTGAGTCCTCTTGCTGGCCCAAGGAACTGTATTTCTTTTCCCTTTTTTTTTCCCCTTTTTCTTTTTTTCCCTGAGACAGTGTTTCTCTGTGTAACAGTTCTAGCTATCCTGGAACTAACTCTTTGTAGACCAGGCTGGCCTTGAACTCAAAGAGATCCGAGTGCCTCTGCCTCCCAAGTGCTGGGATTAAAGGCATGAGCCACCACTGCCTGACAGCTGTATTTCTTTGTAATTCTTTTTTTTTAATTTATTTAGTTTAAAATTTTATGTGTATTGGTGTTTTGCCTGCATGTATGTCTGGGTGATGATGTCGGGGCCCTTGAAACTGGAGTTACAGACAGACATGAACAGCCATGTGGGTGCTGGGAATTGAACCCGGGTCCTCTGGAAGAGCAGTAAGTGCTCTAAACCATTGAGCCATCTCTCCAGCCCCATATAATTCTTAATAAATCTTTACACCTATGTAAATGCTCTATACCATAAGTCAACTGTCAGAACGTACTGTCTGGAGTAGACTGGGCATCAGTGCATTTTTGCAGAAGGATGACCTCCCCAGACATGAGGGACGCCTTTCTGTATTGCCTAGGACTTTTGCACTGATGTTTTGTACTGTCTGGAGTAGACTGGGCATCAGTGCATTTTTGCAGGATGACCTCCCCAGGCATGAGGGACGCCTTTCTGTATTGCCTAGGACTTTTGTACTGATGTTTTGGCCAATGTTTACTAGTGTGAGTTGATCTGAATTTTTGACATTGATTTATCTCATGTCTGTGTGACCCTGCATGTCCTATCTCTAATGTGCTGATCAGAGGACAATTTATAGAAGTCAGTTCTCTTTCCAACCTGTGGGTTCCAAGGATCAAGCTCAGGTCACCGGGCTTGACAACAAGTGCCTTTACCTGCTGAGCCAGCTGTCTTGCAGGCCCCTTTTGGTTGATTATTTAAAAATAATGACAGGGACCAAGAGAAGCAGTCGTTTCACTAAGAAGTGATCCATATGGAGTAGTATGACCCCTCTCTCTGAACAACAGGAAGCTATAGCATCCGTCACAGTAAGGGATAATATCTTTTCACAAAGTCTCCCACAACAGGCTGGGCCCTGTGAGGGCAGGAACTGGGTTGTACTCATGTGTAGCTTCTGGCCAGGCACAGGGCCTAGCCTCTGGTAAGTGCTAACTGATGCTTTAACAACAGACTGGCATGGCACATAGAGACAGGGCTTTAAAGCTCAATTCTGCCCAATCTCTCCTCCTTCCCCTGGCTTAGCCGGAGCACAAGTATGGAGTGAGGAGTGCCTCAGGGCTATAGTGAGCTTCGTATTCCGTCACTGTCATTAAGTGCCCTCAGAAATCCATCTACCTCACTCTTTTATAAAATGGAGATAACAGAGCCTCACGGGTTATGAAGATGAGATGAGATTATGCACACATAACAATACAATGTCCTGAACAAAACAGCTGCCCTTAAGTCATTTTTATTTCCACTTGTCTATATTTCTAGAATGAAAAGTGCCATGGGCTATTTCTTTGCTATGTTAAAAACAGCCGACAAATACTAAAATGTAGTAGATCAGTCACCTTGCTTGCCACATCTCCTCATTAGCCACGGATTCCCAAGAAGATGGATCAAATCTGTAATTACAAGAGAAACAGTGTCCTTCCACCAGCCACATTACATTATGACGTACCATGTCTGTTTTATGGTCTTCTAAGGCCACTGAAACAGGCTGGCTCTTGACGTATTGACAGTGAGTACACCAGAAAGTTTCACATTTAGTAGGTGCATCTACTAACTCTTAATCAGACCTCAAGGGAGCAGAGGACAGAGGGAAGAGGCACAGGCATTGGGCAGCCGTCCCGCGCCTATGAGGTGACACGGTGAGTGAGGCACAGGTCACGCTAGGACAAAGCCGAGAGCGCGTGTGAAGAGAAGCTTCACTAAACCTGGCTGCGCTAGCTA
>CABHPH010147868.1:0-10419 GCA_902168325.1 Peromyscus nudipes | reverse complement strand
CCCAAGTGCTGGGATTAAAGGCGTGCGCCACCACCGCCCGGCCCAGAATTTTATAATTAAAAATTTATAATAAAAATTAAGATAAGAAATTTATAATTAAAATTTCTTATTATGTATCTGTTTAAATAGAATGGAGCTAAGGAACAATATGTATATGAATTTTTCATCAGCTATCTGAAGAAAATGTAATTTTCACTATGTATATCAGGATGGTCTTGAACTCACAATCCTTCTGACTCAAGCCTCCTGAGTGCGGGGATCTGAGGTATGCACTACCATATCCAGCAAACCATTATTTTTTTTTTTTAACTTTTCTTATGAATCATATAACAATGTGCTGTTATATGAGACAGCTCATACTGTCTCAAAAAACTTTCATAGCACTTGTTAATATGATTTTTCCTCTTGTGCCTAAATTATAAACACTAGGCTATCTGATGTGAAACAATCCATTAATTTAAAAATATTTTTATTTAACTGTGTGTGGAGTGTTTTGTACATGAGCATAGATGGCTGTGGAAGCCGGAAGAGAATGTTGGATCCCCTGGAGCTGGAGTTACAGGTCGTTATGAAGCCCCCATTTGTGGGTGCTGGGAACTGAGTTGGGTCTTCTGCAAGAGTGGTACAGGCTCTTAACCCATGAGTCATTTCTCCAGCTCAATAACTCAGAATTTAAAAACAGATAACGGGGGCAATTTGTCTTGATGGACGTATTTTCCAAAGGTAAGGTAAACTTTATGCAGAAACGCTCAAGAGGAGTTAACAATATCCTAAGCAACGGAACAAGTTGGTGACAAGCACGGAAGAAGGTTCTCCAGCTCAGCCTGCCTTACAGAACCTGTCCGCTCGGTCTTTTGTTTTTGTGCTGGGGATTGAACGCCCCACTCCAGCCACGTCTGGTAAAGTGCTGCATCACTGAGCACATGCTAAACTGTGTCTGCATTCTTACAGAAGGAACACAGCAAGTTCACACCTAAGGAATCATCCTGGGCAACAGTGCTTCCTAGAGCTTACCCACAGCTCAAGAGTGCCTCCACTCAGAGCAAACTACAGTGCCATGGCCTGAAAGCAGAGGTTACCACGCACCAGACTCTTAGGGAACCCACTCCCCCTCAGCCTTCCTTCCCTCTGATCTCCTAGACAAGAGAAGAGAGAAACCATCTGTTTCTGTTGATGTTTGATCTTTTGTGGGCAGAAAACGATATTAAAAAAACTCAACAAAAAATTAAAAGGCATCTCAAGAGCCAAGTGTGGTGGGGCAGGCCTGTGACCCCAGCACTAGGGGCTAAGGCAGGGGACAGGCCTATGACCCCAGCACTGGGAAGGCTGATGCAGGAGGACCCTGAGTTTGAGGCCAGACTGAATAGTAAGAACTTGTGTCAAAACCCCAAAACAACAGACAAGTTGTTTTGTCTCAAAATGTAGCCATTTTTGCTTTTAGACACACAAAACTGATATTTGCCTAAAAACACACCTGCTGCTCATACCTTCCGTATTCTTCAGTCCAGTTATAAAGACTTCGTGTGCGTTTAATCCATTCTTCGGGGTTGAACACAGTCCTTGAAGGAACCAACTTGTCACAAGATCCCCATGGCCAAAGTGAATAGTTCGTTTTCCAAGTTGGGTCACCTTCATGAATTCCTATGCAAACAAATGTTTCTTTTCTACCCAAAACAGAAAAGCATACAATTCAAAATGTCACATTTCTGTACTTCACAAAAGGTCATTTTGGCCTTCTAAGTCTTAGTTTTTTATACGCCATTTGTGAACGTGCCGTTTGTGAACATGTTGGTTTATTTAAATCTTTCCCAGGTATAGTGCAAGAAATTGATTTACTGTAAAACAAGACAAAACAGAAAACTGCAGGAGGCAACAAAAAGAAACCGGTGAGAAAATCTTTCTGCTTCTCATTCTAAGACGGGACCTTATCACCAGGAACACTGGCATGGCATTGTGTCACATGTAAACAAACGCTTTCTTTGCGATTCCTTCTTATTTTACAGGTAGAATTCTAAGTCTCCCTATTCCCCGCATGTCCATTGTGCTTTATTATCTCTTTTGTCATTTCTATGCTTATTATTTGCATCTGTAAGTCTCCCTGAGAAGCCTAGAAGCATCCTGAGGATAGACTCTCTGTCCCTGCATTAACTTTGAATGCTACACAGCATGAGGTTAACACATAATAAATACTGGCTGGAATTAAATTAATCAGATTTGAATAAGTGTTAGGAACCTTAGAGCCTACAAAAGTTAGAAACAGAAATGGCTTTAACAGTGGTTCTCTTCCTATTAGAGGTTGTTTAGTAGAAAGGGGAAACAGAGCAGAGTATTAGAAGTTATTGGAAAGTAAATGACTTGGATAACTTTGAAAGAAGACAATTTGTCAGCTTAGACTTCATATTTTCCCTTCACACTTACTGCTCCATGATTCGGGAAGTTATTTAGCTCCCTGAGTCTTCTCATCTGCCTGGTCCTAGGGCTGGTGAAAGCTACATGTGAAAAAGTCACTCTCGGGAAGATGCGGTGCTCCCAGCAGCACTCAGCCAGGCTCTGGGAGGAACCCAGCAGCAGCCCTCTGAGGGCCCTGATGAGGACACAACCAGTTCCTCTGGGTAGTGATGTGAAAAGTGAAAAACTGGCCAGACAGAGATGAGGACTCCAAAGGAGAAGCCAGAAACGTCCTTGGTTTTCTGGCACTTCTATCCTGGCCAGAGGACAAAAATACCAAAAAACGTTTAAGGGCACTGCTGTGTGTTTCCGTTTGTTTTAATCTCTCTCCTTTTACATAGCAACCTAACGAACACAGCTGCCTGGATGCCATGAGGAATCAGATCCCTTAGGTGTGCCCACACTCCAGTTCAGACCCCACGATGGAGAGGTGCAGGAACACCTGTGGGTAGGACAACTGGACTGACCAGTTCTCCCCACCCAATGCCTCCACATGACAAAGCTTTAGCAGCCCTTAGAGCAGGACACCCAGTGACAGCCCTTGCCTGAGACTGCTCTTGCTACACAGGACCTCTGCTTGCTTTCTCTCTCTCAAGCCCTTACCTACAACAAAATTCTGTTTTGAAACCGAATCTCTCTATTATCTGTGAATTTCATCTTGTGAGTTTATGAGACTGACTACACAGAAAACGTTTATGATATGTGAGGTAAAAGAAGCTGGATTATCCTCTCCACAAAATATACCATATGTGTGGTTACATGTACAGTGTATGTAAATAGGTAACTTACGCTAAAAACAATCAGAGTTCAAAGCCAGCTGATCAAAACGACAACAGCGGTACCATGGTACCCTTGACAGCTTTTCCGTAGTGTCTCATTTCCCAGGGAGCTGTGATAGTTCTACAATATTGTTCTCGGGTCACGTTAGACTGTCATTTCTTTTCTTTCTATGTGTATATTGTGTGTGTATGCTCCTGTGTGTAAGGGGGCCTGTGAGCCAGAAGAGGGCTTGGATCCCTTGGACCTGGAGTTATAAGCTATTGTAAACTGGGAATGGGGAACTGAACTAAGTCTTCCAGGTCCTCTAGAAGAGCAGCAAGTAAGTCCTCTTAACTGCTGAGCTATCTCTCCAATCCCAACTTTCATTTCTTAACAAATGCTGAGTGAACACCCACAGGCAAAATTAATGGCTTCTTGTCTCTGTCCCCAGGATGCTTAGCTTAGGTAGTCAAATAATCTACTCAGTAGGCACTTACGGCATGTTTCACATTTGCTAGTGAAGAACTTCCCACACTCTGGCTAGTTATATTCACATCACTGTATACAGCCAACTAGACCATGGTCCACTGGGATTTGGACCTGAGCCTCACTTCTCTTTTTATTGCCAGGACCTAACACAAGCTATAACAGAGCAAATATTTGGAAATTTTTGAAGCAGAATTAAATGAAACTCACAAAAATGCCAGTTTTGGGGATGCTATTGGCTTGTCGTGTCTTACTTCTGAATATCATAATTGAATGCTATTCTCACAGCACATTTGTGCCCATTCCCTTTCTATTATTCATGAGCCACTGAGGATAGGCTCAGCAGCACACTGAAAAACTGCGTTTTGTTTCCCTACCAACGAATATCTTGACATTGGCATTTATAAAAAATTTTTTTTAAGTCCTCTTCACAAGAAAAAAAACAAAACAAAAACAAAAACAAAAACAAACAAACAAAAAAAACAAACCATGAAATCAATGCCTCTTTTTCAAGCTGGGGACAGTCCCAAGCATCTCAGACAGAAGCAATGCTCAGGACTCACCACTGAGGACTCACTTGTTCTTGACCTTAACTGCAAATCATTTCATGTTCTCAAGTACAGAATTCACAATTCTCTTATTTTATCCTCAGCTAGCATAAACTGTAGGTGTTTTTCTTATTTATAAAAATGTTTTATCCTTTATAAAAATGCCTAAGCTATTTTTATACAGTGATTATTCCTGGAAAAAAATGCTTTACACTTAAAAGGGGGCCACAGTGCTGATCAGGAGGGAACCGTAATTGCTTGCGATCCACCTGCAATGATTTCAAGTAGGCAGGCACATCTCCAATTTCTCAGAATTGTGCTAAGATCTTATTTGCTGTTCTTGCTAATCTGTCTTTATTTTTCTTTTACCCAGAACAATAACATTTATTTCTGCCTGGCCTCATTTATGCACAGATATTCAATTTAATTACAAAGCTAATCTCACCAGCGACAGGGAAATAGGTAGAAAACTGGTCATTTGGATGAGGCACAGCTGCTTCAGAAACAATTTTAGAAAAGCTATAATATGAAAAGAATGCTTACTGTTTATTCATTTCAAGAAAGTGATGAAGATTGAATGTGACCATTCCACTAGGTAATACTCCTTCCACAGGGTTCCACCGGTCCCCAGGAAAGTGCACTCCTGGTAGATGCTTTGCCATCTTGGGTAAATACCACTCATAAGTCATCATCTGTCAGAAAGATCATAGGGAGCCACACCTCAGTACATGTTGCAAAGTATCAGGTCCACCGACAGCCAAGGACAGGTTTTAATTAAATATCTGGGAAAAATACTTTCCGGCAAACTGAGGAATGCGGCACTGGTGTGCCTTAAGAATGACTTAATTCTCAGGTTTCAAGTCTGAAAAGATGACCACTACCCTGGCTCTACTTCACCTCCGTGCATTTGTCAACTCCCGGATGATGATCCCCAATCTTAGAGAATGGAACTCAATTCTCAGAACCAGCAAAGACACAGCCCTCGGGAGCCCTCCCCCTCCCCAGCCTCTGTACCTACCTCTGGTATAGTTCTAGGCCTACTCCTCACTAGCCTGAGCTCCCAGAGGGAAGGTACTGTATCTTTTCATCTCTGTGCACCTAGCACACTGCATAGCACACAACAGTGCTCCAATTAGTTTAGTTGTAGTTGAAATGTCTTTGATGGACAGACCAAATAACCTAGACAAAATACACAAATGTATCATTACTACATTCTTATCTTCTTAGTGTTGCTCACTTATGACGAATAAGATATAATCTCTGCCCTTGAGAAGCTCAATTATATAATAACCTAGGCCTCAAAGCTGAAAACCTTTTTGGCTACATAATCTGAATTTATTAGTAGTCCCCAATTAATCACATATCCTTATACATTTTTTATTTTGTTTTGATTTTTGAGGCAGTGTTTTTAATTACAAAGATAATCTCAGTGGTGACATAGGCTAGCTTCAAACTTTTGTTTTGTTTTATTTCTTTTTATTGAGACAGTCTTACTATGTCACCCTGGCTGGTCTAGAATTCACTTTGTAG
Organism: Peromyscus nudipes; assembly: GCA_902168325.1. NCBI lineage: Eukaryota > Metazoa > Chordata > Mammalia > Rodentia > Cricetidae > Peromyscus > Peromyscus nudipes. The sequence goes on along the minus strand of CABHPH010147868.1, from coordinate 4,648 downwards.
ATCAGGCTGGCCTTGAACTCACAGAGATCTTCTGTCTCTGCCTCCCAAATGCTGGGATTAAAGGTATGTGCCATCACTGCCCAGATGGCTTCAAACTCTTCTGCTGGGGGATGTCTTTCTGTATGCTGTGAATATATGTTGTTCCCATTGGTTAATAAATAACCTGCTTTAGCCTATGGCAAGGCAGCTTAGAGGCAGGCAGGAAATCCAAGGAGAGAGACAGGAAAGAGAAAGGCGGAGTCTGGGGAGACACCAGCCTGCAGCCCAAAGAATAACATGCCAGCAGACCGGTAAGCCACGGAACATGTGGCAAAACATAGATCAATAGAAATGGTTAATTTAAGATGTAAGAGCTAGCTAGCTAGAGACCTGACATAGGCCATACAGTTTGTAAATAATATTTGGCCTCTGAGTGATTATTTTCTAAGTGGCTGCAGGACTAGAGAAACCTTCCAACTATACTCTTGATCCTCCTGTGGTGGCTCCTGAGAACTGACTGAGATCACAGGTATGTGTCACCACAACTAGATTCACATGTCTTTTCATTAAAATAATAATAAAAAATCACTTTTCTTAATTATATACTTAATTCTGTATTTCATAGAAAAGACTCCTATTTACATCTTGAATATGATCGTCTAGGCAATTGTGCTCATATTTTACTTACCTTGTATAAGCCATTCAATTAACAAATGACAAATTAATTTTAAATGCATATATTATACAACTCAAATATTTTATTACCCAATAGTTTCAATACTTGGGACATTCACATCAATCAAGTAATATGCTATGAACTTAATATTCCTCAGTTAATTCTCATGATAACCTTACTATAATTCTATCAGGTACCATTGTTGGCCCAGCAATAGCTACTGTCATCTTTTTTTTTTTTTTTTTTTCACAAACACACTCTTGATTACAATCAACTCTCTCAGGCAGCAATGTGCTCAGGCCTAGTGACTCCCCTTTGCTAGTGAGTGTTTTAGGAATGGGCATTATGAAGTCTTTGGAAGCTCTGAAAAACATGTTACTCTCAACTGAGAACTATGCCAGCAGGGCAAGAAGCATCCTGCTTTGTTTAAGGATGTGAGGTTTGAAATTAGGTATCTGTGCTGGTTAATTTTTGACAACTAGACACAAACTAGGGTCACCTGGAAGGAGGGACCCTCAAAGGAGAATTGCTTCCATCATTAGGTTGGCCTGTGAACACATCTGTGCTGCATTTCCTTGATTAATGATTGACATGGGAAGGCCCAACCCACTATGGGTGGTACCAGTCTTGGGCAGGTGGTCCTGAGTGGTAGAAGCAAGCAGTGAGCAAGCCATGGAGAGCAAGCCAGTAAGCTGTGCTCCTCGTGATCTCTGCTTGAGCTCCTGCCTTGAGTTTGTGTCTTGGCTTCCCTTGCTCTGATGGACTATAACCTGTAAGCCAAACAAATCCTTTCCTCTCCCAACTTGGTTTTAGTCAGTGTTTTCTCACAGAGCCAAGTTATCAACACAGACCTAGTTCTCAGAATTGGAACCGACGCTCAAGTTTGCCTATCTGTACAGCTCACACCTGAGCAAACTGCTCATATGCACAATGTGCAAAATCCCCACACAAGGCAACAGGAAACCTATTTTCTTGAAGTTCCCATCATTTACTAAAAGAGCCAGATGGCCTGCTCAGCTGGACAAGTCACATTATTCCTTCACCATCCAGGGTTTCTCTCTTCCATAAGGACTACTCAAAAAACTAGATTTGCTCTCTTTTTGGCATTTATGATTAAAATAATAAATCTTATAATTAAGTATAGTTTTTCAGTTTCAGAAATTTACTTTGTTTTGTAATTTGCTTGTTTCTTTTGAGACATAGTCTTGTGTACATGAGGCTGGCCTTGACCTCTCTGAGTAGCTAAGGATGACCTTTAACTTCCGATCTTCCAGCTTTTCCTCCTAAGTGCTGGGATTACAGGTGTACACCTCCAATAATGTGGTGGTCAGGGTATCTGTGTGAGCTAGGCAAGCTCTCTACCAACTCAGCTACCCTCCCAGTCCAGGAAAACCATTTTAATAGCACTTTTTTTTTTAAAGTAATCACTTCTTTTTTTAAACTTAATTTATGTGTATGTGTATTTCACCTGCATGTATGCCTGTACCATGTACATGTCTGGTACCCATAAAAACCAGAAGCAGGTATTAGATTCTATGGACCTGGAGTTATAGATGGTTGTGAGTTGTATAGACAGGTCCTGGGAATCCAGTCTGGATCCCTTGGAAGAGCAGCCAGTAGTGGTCCTAAAAAGTGAACCATCACCTATTCTGCTCAGACATCCCAGTTCTTACAAGGTTCCTCCTAACACATTTCTGTCATAGGATCAATAGTTTCTATGAAAATTCTAGAGCAGCGTTATAATTAATAATTTCCAATTTAAATGTTTACTTGCCCACATTTTTTTATATTCGATTAATTTAATTTTCATAGTTAGGCCAGTGTGCAATGTCATCTGCTTGGTAAACTGGCTAAACATAAAAAATGTAGTCTATTTCTTGACTCTAAGATGAAGCATATTGATAAAACTGCTTCAATGAGAAAGAAACAAGTTATGAATTAGCCCCTAATAAACAGGACTGTGGTATATCCGATATTCTAAATGATTACAGGTGGTGGTGCCCACTGGTAATCCCAGCACTTGTGAGGCCAAGGAAGGAATACAGAGAATTCTAGGCCACCTGTTCTATACTGTGAGACCCTGTGAAAAGCAAAAAACGATTTCCTCTTCCCATTAAAAAAAAAACACAAAAAGAATGATTATGAAAAGTTTACCCAATCATATTTTAAAAGAATAATGCTTATCTATCAGTTTATGTGAACGGATCATACTATTTGCCCAGACTCGTTTCAAAATCTTGGACTCAAGTCACAGGCATACACCACCATGAATGTGTTTAAGGGTTGCTATATTGCTGAGGATATTTTTCTTATACTTACTTCTTGATCCACTAGGGAAACATCTGGCCTCAGCCCCTCACAGTAATGCAAGTAGCGGAGAGAATTCCCTGGCAAATCTCCCCTGAGTAAGATGATTGCATCACGAGGCATGGAGTCCAGAAGATTTCGTGCAAACTGATCGATCACATTATTGGTTCTTTGGTCACAGATGCTAAATAAAAAGATTTTTCAGCAAATTAAAACAGCAGCACATTTCCACAGCTTGAACAGGCCTGGCTTCTTCTCTGTGCTCGCCTTTCCTTCCCTTCCCCAGGCATCCACACTTAGTGCTTCAGAGCATCCCACCAGCTGCTCTTGGAGAAGGCACACCACTGGAGAATAGTTCATGCACTCAGCTTTTTGTTCATTTATTTTACTGTATTTTTTGAGACAGGGTTTCTCTGGGTAGCCCTGGCTGTTCTGTAACTGGATTTGTAGACCAGGCTGACCTCAAGCTCAGAGATCTGCCTGCCTCTGCCTCCTCTCTCCCTGGCATAATCTCGGCTTTGTTAGAGGTGTTAAGTGAAACCAAAGGAGAAAGAAAAGGCTCACTGCATTCCTTCTACCAGTTTATAATCAAGTCTGTGGAAAGCAATCAGTTTGTCTCATGCATAATTCTCCACCCAAGTACTCAATGTCAGTTATCAAAGTAGTTTCTCACCATGCAGAATGAAGGTAACCTCATCTTAATTCCATCTCCTCCAAAGGAATAGTCAGAAATACTAGCGGAAATCTGCTCTTTCCGACAGGAGTTGATATGCACCTGTGTGACTACGGCACGTGCAGCACTGAGACTTCCCCCCACCTGTCCCCACCTTCCGGCTTCCTGAGGTGCCCTTTCCCTGGGGGTCAGGAACACTGAGAAGGAAGGGACTGCATTTGCTGAGCTGCCTGCAGCCCCTCAGCTGTTATCTACCAATGGTAGCTACTGCAGCACACCTCTTCTCAAGAGAGAAGTGGCCTTTCTAATGCCAAAGAAAAGGTGAATGAGTTCAGAGAACAGTCTATGAAAGAAGAAAAGACTGTGAGAGGGAAAAGCACCAAAGCATAACAAAAAAACCACAAGCGATGTCATTCTCTGTAATTCCTTGTCTTTCTACCCATCCACTTTCTGGACTGAGGAGGTGCTAAGTTGAACCACTGGGTTGGTATCACAAGGCAGACCCTCTTCTAGACCAGAGCACCGCCCTTGCCCTTGCAATCCATACAGCAGTGACTGTTTCCTGTGGTGATATTGTGTTCCCTAATAAATATCGTGCACCCTAATAAACTTATCTGGGGTCAGAGAACAGAACAGCCACTAGATACAGAGGCCAGAAAATGGTGGCACTCACACCTTTAATCCTAGGATCTGAAGGCAGAGATCCATCTGGATCTCTGTGAGTTTAAAACCACACTGGAAACAGCCAGGCATGGTGACTCACGCCTTTAATCCCAGAAAGTGAGCCTTTAATCCCAGGAAGTGATGGCAGACAGCAGAAAGGTATATAAGGCGTGAGGACCAGGAACTAGAAGCTTTTGGCAGGTTAAGCTTTTAGGCTTTGAGCAGCACAGTTCAGCTGAGGCATCCAGTCTGAGGAAACGGGATCAGCTGAGGGATTGGCAAGGTGAGGAAGCTGTGGCTTGTTCTGCTTCTCGGATCTTCCAGCGTTCACCCCAATACCTGGTTTGCTT
>CABHPH010147867.1:0-14243 GCA_902168325.1 Peromyscus nudipes | reverse complement strand
CAAAAGAAACTCAGGATAGCTAAAACTGTAGGGAAAAGGGGCTGGCTAAAGGAACCCACCCTGACCCTGGAGCCCAGAACCAGGAAAAGAAACACGGCCTGGATCTGGGACCTGAGCCAGAGAAATGAACACTTTATCCCTAAACCCAGAACTAAGGAAACATGACTGACTCTGAAACCAGTGCCAAAGAAACACACTTTGTCCCTAGAATCAGAGCCAATGAAAGAAATGTGCCCTGGCCTTAGAATTAGAACTAAAAAGCCAGTGAAGGAAACACAGACGGCTCTGAAATCAGGGCCATCTCTGCCCCGACCGACAAAACTAACCAATCCCTGAGCAGAAAAAACTAACCAATCCCTGGACAGAAAAATCTCCCTGGAGAAACTCCACCCCTAAGAAATCCTATGTAAACCACTCTGCCTGTTCAGCTGTGGGCTGTTCTTTCCCTCCCCGGTATAGGCAGCCACTCTTCCGGACTCCTTCCCCTAAGGACTCCTTCCCGTAGGGGACTGAGCATGGGGGAGCAGAAAAAGTAACAACTTTTCTCTTGAGCCAGAGGAGAGTGCTACATTTCTGTAGGGATTTCCCCTTTTGCAGAGTGAAGCAAAAAGAAACAACATCTTAGGCTGGAGAAGAAGAACTCTGCTAGGAAGCCCCCTTAAGGGGGGCTGAGCAAAGCTCAGCAGCAGCGGCTCTCCAGGAGAGGAGCAGGATCGCTATATCCTGCAGGGAGACCATCCCCCACCACACCCCAACTCCAGGTATCGCCTGACTCCCGAACAGTCAGGACACCTTCCCCTCCAGAGCAGAGCTGTCCCACTGCGGCTCCAGCTGCCAGAGCTGCCCTAGCAGCTCAAGATGTCACCTGACTCCCCAGATAGTCAGGATACCTTTCCCCCAGGGTTGCAACACTCACTTACAAAAAGAATCCTGAATAATATCACCGTCCCCAATTTCAAGCTCTACTACAGAGCTATAGTAATAAAAACAGCATGGTATTGGCATAAAAACAGACATGTTGGTCAATAGAATCAAATTGAAGACCAAGACATAAATCCACACACCTATGGACACCTGATTTTTGATAAAGAATCCAGAAACACAAAGGAAACATGACAGTGTACTGGTCGGTTGTATGTCAACTTAATACAAGCTCAAGTCATCAGAGAGGAAGGAACGGAACCTCTCAGTTGAAGAAATGTCTCCATGAGATCTAGCTATCTGGCATTTTCTCAATTAGCCATCAATAGGGGAGGACCCAGCCCACTGTGGATGGTGCCATACCTGGGCTGGTCCTGGGTTCTGTAAGAAAGCAGGCTGAGCAAGCCATGATGAGCAAGCCAATAAGCAGCACCCCTCCATGGTCTTTGCAGCACCTTCTGCCTCGAGGTTCCTGCTGTTTGAGTTCCTGTCCTGACTTCCTTCAGTGATGAATAGCAATGTGGAAGTGTAAGCCAGATAAACTCTTTTCTCATCAACTTGCTTTTTGGTTATGGTGTTTTGTTGCAGCAACAGAAACCCTAATTAAGACAGGCAGCATCTTCAACAAATGGTGCTGGTCACACTGGATTGCTCCATGTAAAAGAATCCCAATAGATCCACACTTAGCACTCTGCACAAAACTCCAAGTGGATCAAAGACCTCAACATAGAACCAGATACACTGAACCCAACAGGAGAGAAAGTGGGGAATTAGCCTTGGACTCAGCGGCACAGGAGAAGACTTTCTGAACAGAACATCATTAGCAGGCACTAAGATTAAAAAAAAAATTAATAAATGGGGCCTCATGAAACCAAGAAGCTTCTGCATGGCAAAGGACACCATCATTTGGGCAAAGTGGCAGCCTACAGAATGGGAAAAGATTTTTACCAACTACACATCTGATAGAAGGCTAATATTCAAACTATACAAAGCACTAAAAAAACTAGATATCAAGAAAACAACTCAATCAAAAAATGGGGTACAGATCTAAATAGAGAATTCTCAAAAGAGGAAACTCAAATGGTTGGCTGAGAAACACTTAAAGAAACGTTCAACATCCTTAGTCATTAGGGAACGTAAATCAAAACTACTTTGAGGTTTCATCTTGTGCTAGTCAGAATGGCTAAGATCAATAACACAAATGACAGCTCATGCTGGTGAGGATGTGGAGTAAGGGGAACACTCATCATCGCTGGTGGAAATGCAAGCAACCACTATGGAAATCAGTGTGGTGGTTCCTCAGAAAGATGGGAACTGATCTATCTCAAGTTCCAGCTATACCACTCCTGGGCATATACCCCAAAGGACTTCATCCTACCACAGAGATATTTGTTCAACCATGTTTACTGTTGGTCTATTTATAAAAGCCAGAAATTGGAAACAACCTAGGTACTCCTCAATAGAAGACTGGATTAAAAAAATGAAATTCACAGGTAAATGATGGAATTAGAAAAAAATCATCATGAGTGAGGTATCCCAGAACCAGAAAGAGAAATATGGTATGTATTTACTTATAAGTGGATATTAGCTATTAAGTCCATGATTGTCAAGCTACAATTCATAGAACTACAGAGGGCAGATATTCAGTAAAGACCTGGGGTGAGGGAGGCAAATAGATCTCATAAAAGGGAAGTAGAATAGATAGTTATGGGTGGATGTGGGAACTAGAACAGGAGGACCAAGTGAGGAGGGGGAAGGATGAGGGGGACAAGGGAGAGAATATGGAGAAAGACAGGGGAAGCTAAGGACCAATTGAGAGGGAGTATGGAAACCTAATAGAGTAGAAGCTTCCTAAAATATATACATGCATGAAGGCAATCTAACTGAAACCGACAAATAATGTGGAAGACAGAGTCCCAACTGGCCATCTTTTGTCACCAAATGAAGCTTCCAGTCCCAGGATTAGGTTATATCTAATTGAACTGTTGGCCAAAGGGGTCCCATGGGAATCCCCAGACAACCCAGGCTGTAGCCAAGACTACAGGCTGCTCTTCACAAACTGATGGCAGGGCCACATTGATGAAGACAACACCTATACGACCCATTGGACAAAGGTAAGTCAAGCTGGGGCCTACATGGAGCCTTCATCCCCACATTGTAGTGTCTTTGGTACAGGAAGGTGCTCTGTCCACCACCAAAAGAGAAACATGAACACCAATCTAGCCACAAACCCCTGGATTGACAATGGTGTCCTGCCTGTAAGATAGGCTAGTGCAGTGGCGGCATGAAGCATGTGGGGGTAACCACCCACTATCTGATCTGACTTAAGACCCACTCCACGGGATGGAACCCACACCCAACACTGAGACTAGATAGCTCGGGGACCGAGGGTAAAACCAACTAATAATGGTCTCTAAAAAGAAAAAAATTGCATTAAAATGACTCCTAATGACATTTTGCTATACTCATAGAACAATCTTTTGCTCAGTCATCAGCAGAGAAGCTTCCTCCTGCAGCAGATGAGAACAAATACAGAGACCCCAAAGCTGGATGTTATACAAGTGAGGGATCTTGGAACACTAAGCCCTAAATGGGTTGTCTCCATCCAGTCCCTCCCCTCAGGGCTCAGGGAACCTTGTGGAAGAGGACATGGGAAGAGCCAGAGGGGATGGAGGACACTAAGAAAACACGGCCCCTCAATGAACATGAGCAAAGCTCACACGAACGCACAGAGGCTGAGGGAAGCTCAGGGCCTGCACAGGTCTGCGCCAGGTCCTCTGTGTGTATATTATGGCTTCCAGTTTAATGGTTTATGGGATTCCTGAGCATGGGAACGAGTGGGTCTGTTTTTTGTGTCTTCTCTTGGGCTCTTTTCCTTCTGTTTGTTTTGTCCAACTCCAAGTTTTTTGTTTTATCTTATTTTGTTTTATTATTATCCCTTAGAAGCCTGTTTGTTTTCTGAGAGACAGAAAAGGATTGGATCCAGATGGGAGGCGAGGTGGGGAGGAACAGGGATGAGTAAAGGAAGGGGAAACCATAATCAGGATCTATTATGTGAGAAATAAATCTATTTCCAAGAAAAGGGGAAAGATAAGATGCTAAAAGGCAATAAATACATAAAATAAATCTTAAAAAAGAAAAGGTCTAGCACAATGTCATACGGTCAACCGCGAGCCTCAGCAGTTTATTAATGATGGTGTCTTTAGTGTACACATCTGTGTAGTTCAGCTTATCCTGAGGCTGGCTGAGCTGGGCTGATGTCAGCTGGACTCACTAGAGTGTCTGGGGTGGATTGTCAGTTGGCCAGGAAGCTCTGTTGATTTTGGTTGAGCTCATTCATACGTCTGAGGCTCAACTGTCTGTTGGCTGACCTAGCGTGGCCTCAGCTGGGCTCGCGTATAGGGCCTTGGCCCAGTTCCACACCCTCTTATCGCAGAGCAGGCCAGCCCAGACAGGCTCTCATGGCCGTGGGTGAGAGCAAACCCAATTACACAAGCACCTTTTTATGTAACGCTTGTATAATGTTCACTAAATTCCTATTGTCGAAAGCAGTTGTAAAGGGGATCCTGGAGCTAGAAAGGGAAGGCCTCCAAGGGAAGAATGGAGGCCATTCATGCTCGCAGATGACTAAGGTGCTGGCCAATGGCACACCATGGAGCTGGGCCACCAAGGACACTGTTGAGCTGCCGAGGAGCATGTGACTCTGTAGCAAACACTGAGAGTCTTTGGCACCAGACCCTGGGGGCTGTCCTTTTCTCACTGGGACAGCCTTCTTGTTTGTTTGTTTATTTGTTTGTTGTTTTCTGTCTCCTTTGTAACCTCCTGACTCAAAATTTAGAGCGGGAGCGTTTCATTGACAGCACCTAGACTCTCGCCCTGACGTGGTTCCCAAGGAGGAAGGAGAGGAAGGGGCGGGGCTGGGCATGGACCTCATCTGGAAGGGCTAGCCTTGCATAGGCGCAGGAGAGCATCGCGTCAGTCTCTAGCACTGGCGAGACATGAGCAGCTTGTGCTGTGGCTGCAGGGGTAGGGCCTGCTTCCCTCTGGTTTCAGAGCCTGGGAAATTCTCTACGCGTAGGACAAGGACTAGTGTGGTAGGTCACTAAAACACCAAAAGAGAACCATGGTGAGGAGGTGAGGGGGAGGAAGAAGAGGAGGGTGACAGTGTGTGTGGAGAGGGGAGACAGACCCTCTGGCTGACTAGCTCTTCATTCATTCGTTCATTCATTCTCCCCTCTTTATTTAAATAGACGTCTTAATATTCTAAAATTTACAAATTATATATTATTGATTTGTGCTGTGGAATGGTCTGTATGTCAAATGTGTTGCTCTGATTGGTCAATAAATAAAACACTGATTGGCCAGTGGCCAGGCAGGAAGTATAGGTGGGACTAACAGAGAGGAGAATTGAGAGAACAGGAAGGTGGAGGGAGACACTGCCAGCCGCCACCATGACAAGCAGCATGTGAAGATGCAGGTAAGCCACGAGCCACGTGGCAAGGTATAGATTTACAGAAATGGATTAATTTAAGATAATAAGAACAGTTAGCAAGAAGCCTGAGCCATTAGGCCAAACAGTTTAAATAATATAAGCGTCTGTGTGTTTATTTTATAAGTGGGCTGTCGGACTGCTGGGGCTTGGCAGGACCCAGAGAGAAAACTCTCCAGCTACAGATTTGTGTGTGTATATATGTGTGATGGGTGTGTGTGTGTCCAAGTGCCGTATGCCAGTCAGAGGACAACCTACACAAACTGATTCTCTTCTTCTACCATGTAGGTTCCTGAGGATCTAGTTCTGACCATCAGGCTTAGCAACAAGCTGAGCCATCTCACTGGCCAAACTAATCTTTAAGTTTCTCTCAAGTCATTGAAAGTTGCTGCTGCTTTTCCAGAGAACCCCAAATAGGTTCCTAGCACCCACATCGGGCAGCTCACAATTGCCTGTATCCATCTCTAGGGATCTGATGCTCTCTTCTGGCCTCTGTAGGCACCTGCACACACACACACACACACACACACACACACACACACACACACACACTCAGATACATATACATACACATAAATAAAACTGAATTTTTTAAAAGAAACAAAGTAAAGGAAAACAACAAAACCTGCCTGCGAAGGACTGTCCACAGGAAAACTCTTGGTAATGAAATGATGGTGTAGTTACACATGGCCGTATATGCCATTATGATGAATAAACTTGAACTCCATGTATTAGCAGACTGTTGAGGGAAAGAGGCCAGGTGCTCGAGCATATGCACAGCGTGATGCTATTTATAAAGTTTCAAAACACAAGAAACGTGTTGTTTCTGCATACACACATATGCAGTAGTCTGCGAACGTGTGTAGATGCTAATTCAGGATGGAGGCTTCCTATGCAGGAGGGGAGGAGAGCAAGATCGGAGGGGTGAGAGCCACCGGAGCGGCATCTCAATCTTCTCATCATATGCTGTGTTCCTATGGAATCTGCTGTGTAAGGCCTGTGAGCTAAACATGGCTTTTACGTTTAAAAATTGTTGGGGAAACCGAGAGAACATTTCATGATGTGTGAAAATGTCAGAAAGTTCCAATTTCAGTGTTTATGGTAAATACTGGAGCACAGCCTTGCTATTTTACCTACAAATGGGTTAAGCAGCTTCCAGGCTGCAGGGACAGCCCAGTAGGGCCAGGGGCCTAAAGCGTTCTTAATCTGGCCCTTTAAGAGACTACTTATTTGTGTCTGTGTGTTGGGAGGTTAGAGCGCAACCCTTAGGAATGGGTTCTCTCCTTCCACTGTGTGGATTCAGGGATCGAATCACAGTCATCAAGGACGGTGCTAAGTGCCTTTATCCTCTGAGCCATCCTCACCAGCCCAATTTGTCCCTTTGAAAGAATTAATGTATGCAGTGTGAGCACAGGTGGTTGGAGGCTGGAGGACAGTCTTGAGCGTCGTCATTGGAAACACTATCCTTTTCCTTTTCTTTTGTGACAGGCTCTTTCATTGGCCTGGAACTCATCATCTGGCTTAGACCGACAGGCCAGCAAGCCTCGGGGATTCTCTTTTCTCTGCCTCTGGGATGCTGCGAGATCAAGTGTGCCAGCCCAGCATGTTCACACTGTTTCTGGGGATGGAACTCAGGCTCTCAAGCTTGCAAGACAAGTTCTCTATAGACTAAGTCATCTCTCCAGCCTCCTTTTCTGGTCCTTCATAGACTTCCAACCCTGCCTACTGCCAGCAGAGGGCGCCAGATCCCCTGGAACTGGAGTTACAGAAGGTTGGCGCTGCCCTGTAGCTGCTGGGAATTGAACCCAGGTCATCGCCAGTGTCTTCTTCTGATCTCCTCAGGCAACGGGCATGCAAATAGTGCACAGACATACATTCAGGCAAAACATGAATACTCATAAAATTAAAAAACTGTAAACAAAAATTAAAAATATTTGTGTGTGGATGTGTGAGTGTGTGTGTGTGTGTGTGTGTGGATGTGTGTGTGTGTTACTTTTCGTCTTCCACCACATGAGTTCTGGGGCTCCAATTCACCATCTGGTTTGATGGCAAGTGCCTTTATCTACTGAGCCATATTGCCAGCCCCAGGTTTGTATTCTTTATATTATATTATATCTAATATAATTATATCTAATATAATTCAAGTTACCAACCACATATTGTCATTTGTGGACTTGCTTTCTCATGTTTAAACCTTATATTGTTTTTATTTCCTCCTCCTCCTTTTTTTTTTTTTCTTAAGAAGGGTCATGTGCAGACCAGGCTGCCCTTGAACCCCTGTGTAGTAAACCTGACCCTGACTCTCTCCACTTCTCAAGCCCTGGGTTTACAGGTGTGCGCCACCATATCTGTCTATTTCCTTCAATTTGTTAACAGTTACCAAGAAAGAATGTCGTGGCAGAGTCTCTCACTCTCTTCTTCCAACTTTCTTTTTTCTTTTTTTGTTTCTTCAAGACAGGGTTTCTCTGTGTAGCCCAGACTGTCCTGGAACTCACTCTGTAGACCAGGCTGGCCTTGAACTCAAGAGATCCGCCTCCTGAGTGCTGGAATTACATGACTTAGCCACCATGTGACACACTGCCCTCCAACTTCCTTTCTTAGAATAAATTCCTGGCAACAAAATGCCAAATCCTCTCTCCCCTCCCGCCCCAAGCTCTGGCGGCTCTCTCACCCACTCTACTCCAGAAAACACTTGCTTTCCTATTCCACTTTCTCTGAGCCATTCTGTCTTCCTTAGCTCTTCCTAGGGGAGACTGATATTCCAGAGGCCCTCCCCCCCAATCCCAGTCCAACCTCAGGCTCTCTCCTGGAGGCTGGGGTTCTGCACAGTGAGGGCTCTGGTTCAATATCCCACAATGCACTGGGAAGCTTCCCCTCAGTCAACTAGTCACACGGTTTTCTTCCCTCCATACCACTCTTCCCTCTGGAAGTCCAAAGGCCTTTTCTCTCTGTTGCTGTCTTCCAGTGGGCTCTGCTGTCTGAAATTACCTGTAGGTAGGCTACACTGACAGTGCTCTATAGTTTCAAAAAAGAAAAAAAAAAAAAAGAAAAGAAAAGGTCTTTGGTGAGGTGGGAGACAGTCAGATGGATGATCGGCAGAGAAGGGCTTGGGCTGCCGCCTCTGACACTGAGTTTGACTCAGAACGCACATGGTGGAGGAAGATAATCAGCCCTCCCAGGTGTCCTCTGATCGCCACACTTCACTGTGACATGAGCTCGTGCTTTAGTGTATCCATACACACACATAAATAGACTTCCTCTTAAAAATGAGATCTCACTATGTAGCCCTGATGGCCTGAAAGTCACTATATTACCAGGTTGGCCTGAAATCTGGCTGCCTCAGCCTCCTGAGCACTAAGATCAAAGGTGAGCGCAACCACACCCAGCTCAAATAAATAAATATACTAAAATATATACAGTGGCTGCCATGGAGGACACCCATCAGAAGGGCTCCACGGACCTCTTGGGAACCCCAAACCATTGATTTTTCACCTCAGGTTGGTCAATGTATAAAGGCGATGTGGCCATACTCCTTTAAACTTTAAAGAAATCATTAATTTATTTATTTGTGGGGAGGCGGAGGCACCCACGTACCACAGCAAGCAAATGGAGCGGGGAGGACAGCTTTCAGGAGTTGGATGGGTCCTGGGAATCAAACTCAGATATCAGGCTTGGCAGCGAGTGCCTTTCATTACCTGCTGAGCCATCTTGCTGGGCCTGCCCTCAACCCTCTTTGACAGACAGGGCTGAGACAGGGCTGATGAGGAAGGCTCTACTTTCACAAGACCTTTTCAGCCAAGAGAATGTACAAGCTTTTACAGGCTTTAGTAGAGGAGACACACCCTTCTGGGGGTAAGGAAACAACCGTTCCCAATCAAAAATGTGCAAAACTGGGGCTGGAGAGACGGCCCAGTGGTTGAGAGCACCTGCTGCTCTTGTAGAGGACCCAGGTTCAGTTCCCAGCGCTCACATCAGCGGCTCATGACTACCTGTATGGAACTCTGGTTCCAGGGAAATCTGATACCTCTGGCTTCCAGGGGCACCAGGCATGCATGTGATATATATATGATATGTGTGTGTATGGATACACTAAAGCACATATATATGGAGGCACTCACACATACACATAAAATAAGTCTTCTTAAAAATGTGCAAAACAACATGAACCCAAAGATACCAACTATTGATCCTTCCAATCCTCACACTCGGTGAGTATTTAGTAAGCGTCTGAACAGTGATGAGCTCTTAGATGCTGGACACACAGCAGGCTACAAAGCAAAAAGTTCACATTTCCAGAGGTGGAGATGGGTCACAGACAAGTGACCTCAGCATGTGGGAGAGCGTTGCTGAGATAGCAGAGTGGTGGAGCCACCGCCCAAGAGGAGCGCTTAGGGTGCGCCAACCAAGGTGAGGGAGCTCAGGGCCACAAGGGAGTAAGTTAACTGCAGGATGTGGGGGAAGAGAATTCCAAGGAGAGGAAATAGTTACAGTAAAGACCTTGTCTTAGGGACATACTTAGAGTGCTCAATAGTCAGCAAAAGACGAGGCAGCTGTGCTTGGAAGAGGAAGGCAAGGAAGGGTCAAAGGAGGCTGGAGGAATGAGTGGGTGCAACCAAAACATGCCGAGTCTTGAGGAAGGATGGATTTGAGGCTGGCACGATGGCTCAGCAGGTAAAGGCACTTGTCACCAAGTGTGAGGACCTGAGTTAGAGCCCCAGGACCTACATGGTGAGAGGAGAGAAAACACACAACACACAGACACATAGACACAGACAAACACAGATACACACATAGACACAGACACACGTGTACACACACACACACACAGACAGACACAGACAAACACAGATACATACATAGACACAGACACAGACACACATGTACACACACACACACACACACACATAGACACAGACAAACACAGATACACACATAGACACAGACACAGACACACGTGTACACACACACACACACACACACACAGTCTCACGTATCCCAGGCTGGCCTTGAACTCACTGTGTAGCTTACCTCTTGCTCACCTCTCCCTCACAGGCATGTGCAATCGTGTCTGGGTCAGAAGCTTGGATTCTGGGCCAAGTGTGACAGGAGCCCCTGCAAGGTCTTGAGCAGAGGGACATGATGTGAGCTACATTTAAAAAGGCTCCCTGGCTTCTGTGGGAAGAATAGGAACTGAAGGAGCTAAGATGCAGCAAGGAAAAATAACCGTCTGCCAGAGGGTACAGCCGAGGTGCTGGGAGCGTGCTTGCCTGGGATGCACAAGGCTCAGGCTCCAATCTTCAGTGGAAAGCATTGGCCGGCCGTGGTGGTACAAATATTTTATCCTAGCACTCGGGGGAGAGTCTGAGGCCAGCCTGGGCTGTATAGTTCCAGGCTGGCCAGGACTACATAGTGGAAACTCTATCTCCAAATAAAAAAATAAAATAAAAGGGGTGCAGTTGGTCTAGATTAGGGTGCCTGTGGTGGAGGTGGGGAGAACGGGTTTAATATTCTTGGCTCCCCTATCACATATTATTTAAAATATTACCATCAGGTGACCATGGCTTTTCTTTTGGAAGAAATCTTGGGTAGAAACCTGGATTACGTGGAGAGAACAAAGAGCAGGGATAACAGGGAATCTCTGAGTTGAGCAACGTTAAACACGCCCCTTGGGAATCGGTGTTATTTAACGTTTCATAAATGATTTTTAAGGAGGAATTCTTTGAGGCGATTCAAGGTACACACACAGATTATCCTTTCCTTTCCAGGTAGTAAAATGTCAAGTCCACAGGGACATCTAAGCCAGGCCCCTTAGTAATAGCCTGTCATCCCAGTACGTAGGAGGTGGGGGCAGGAGGATCAGAAGTTCAAGGCCTGCCTAGGATACATGATGCCCTGCCTCAAAACAGTGATGATAAAAACAGGGAGTGGGATGGTGGACCTCAAATGTCTACTCGATGAGATTCAGAACCTGGGGGTGGCGGGGGATAGGCCTCTGGACATTCCTGTCGGGGGTTATCTTGGGCTAATTAAGGTAGGAAGAGCCACTCTAATGATGGGTGAAGCCATTCCCTGGGATAGGGTACTCTGTTGTAGAAGAAGGAGGAAGGGAGCTGAGCACAAGACCCCTCTCCCTCTGCTTCCCAACTGTGGCTGTCATGTGACCAGCTGCCTCAAGCTCCTCCTCCTGGGCCTCACTCCTCCTCCGTGATGACCGAAACCTGGAACTGTGAGCCAAGAGCAAGCTTTTTTCCCCTCAGGTTCCCTCTGTCAGGTATTTTATAAGGCAACAGGAAAAGTGACGAAGGCGGGGAACACGTGCCAGAACATTTCTGAAACTATGTGAGTCAGCTGCAAAGTGGACCTTGTCTTGCCACACGGCCACCTATAAGGTGGCTTATATGGGAGAAGACGATGTGGATCTTAGTTTTAAGATCGTGCGCTCTGAACTGGCAGCTGACACCAAGGAAAGAAACTAGGAGGTAAAATTATCCTTCAAGATGTCAAAGGCACTGGAGAGATGGCTCAGTCATTAAGTGGAGGCATGAGGACCTGAGTTTGGATCCTGGGTATCCGTCTGTAACCCTAGCACTAGGGGGAGGAGTGTGGGGTGGAGACAGGTGGACAGACATCTCACTGGCCAGACAGTCTAGGCAATCTGTGAGGTTCAAGTTCAGAGACAGCCAGGCTCAAAGTATAGTGTGATAGCGATAGGAGATCAACCGTTGGCCTCCACATGCATGTCCCCCACACGCATGCTCATTCCTACACACGCATAGACAGACATCAGCGCCCCCACCCCCCATTCTCCCCGAAGCAGGAGCTCTGCTATGCAGCCCTAGCCCATGCTGACCTTGAATTTGCCACTCTTCCCTTTCCTCAGCCCCCAAGCGCTAGAATTACAGCCGCGTACCACCATTCACAGTGTGACATTAACTCCTTTAAAGTCGACAAGTCCAGCAAATGTTCATTTGGAATAAAGACAAAGGACCCTGGAGAGATGGCTCAGTGGTTAAGAGAACTGGCTGCTTTTCCAGAAGACCCAGGTTCAATCCCCGGCACCCACATGGTGGCTCACTACTATAACTCCAGTTCCAGTACATTCATATAGGTAAAATACTCATATACATAAAATATCAAGAAAGAAAGACAATAACATTAGTTGCAACAAGACTTCAGTATTCTTCTCTTGTACAACATTACCCTGAGAGTCAAATGACTTTGGCTTCAAGACTTCAGCTACCTGCTTGCAAAGGATTATTACAGATGGGTTTGTTGGCAGCTGACATTCCCTCATAGAAAGAAGTGGGGAGTGGAGAGGACCATGGGACGCTGACCTGAGGGTCTAGATAATCCTCCCAGTCACTTGTCTAAAGTTTTGCCCTAATTGCACATGGCTTTGAGGTCTTGGAGAGGGGCTCTGTGTGGGTGGCTCTGGGGAAGTGAGTATCCATGTTCCATGCAGACTTTGCCGTGAGGCTGTTTAGGGTCGCCCACGCTCCTGCCTATCACCCCTCACACTCTCAGAACGTAAGCCTAATAAGCTCATTGGTTCCCCAAGGTGAACTCTGGTGGAGTCAAACTTTTGTTTGTTATTGGGACCTTAGGAGGAAAGGCATAGACTGTTCAGTTCCCCGACCCCCACTCCGAGAAAATTCTCTCCCCTCTCTTAGGGGTTGGTGTGCAGGGCTGGCAGGTGAGATGACAGAAAAGGCGGGGCAGTGGTAGCGCATGCCTTTAATCCCAGCACTCGGGAGGCAGAGGCAGGCGGATCTCTGTGAGTTCAAGGCAGCCTGGTCTACAGAGTGAGTTCCAGGACAGCCAGGGCTACACAAAGAGACCCTGTCTCAAAAAAACCAAAACAAACAAACAAAAAAAGATAAGCTGCAAGTCTATAAAAGAATGAAGAGGGCTTTTTCATACAACCCTATGATTCTTTAACAAACTGCCCCCCCCCCCCAGCTGAGGACTGAACCCAGGGCCTTGCGCTTGCTAAGCAAGTGCTCTGCCACTGAGCTAAATCCCCAACCCCCCAAACTGTTCATTTTTATTTATGTGTGTGTGAGTATCACCACATGCAGGTGATAGCCACAGAAGCCAAAAGAGGGTGTCAAATCCCTGGACCTGGAATCACAGGCAGTTGTGAGCCACTTGTTGTGGGTGCTGGAAACTGAACTCAGGTCCTCTACAAGACCCCTAGGCCATCTCTCCAGGCTCACAATCCTATTATTTTAAAATTAGCAAGCAAAAGAAATTGAAAACTGGGAGTAATATCTATGTAGAAAGATATCGCTAAAAAAGACAAAAGAGGTCATTTTTTAGGTGGGGGAAGAAGGATCCTTAAGAATTTTCCAAAATGTTAGGCCAGCAAGATGGCTCAGGGGGTAAAGGGGCTTGCTGCCAAGCCTGAGGACTTGAGTTTGATTCCCTGGACCTAAACGGTGAAAAGAGAGAACTGAATTCTGCAAGTTATTCTCTGACCTCCACACTTCACACACACACACACACACCCACACACACACACATGCACACGAACATGCACATACACACACACACATACAAATAGATGTAATAAAAATAAAAAACTTTTCAATATTTAGAAACCCTAGGGTGGTAGTAGAGGGATGGATGGGGTGGGTAACTTGCCCACATCCTCAGTCCCTTGTCCGAACAAAAACTTCTTTGGAGCAGGAAGTACCCTCCCTCCATTTCCCCCCAAATTGCCCTAGGACAGAAACACTCAAAAAGAGGGGTCATGAACATGACACCCAAAAGGGACAACATGCATGCTAAAGATGGATCCCATTTTGAGTCATAATTATATTGAAAACTGAAT